>CAUYQU010088945.1:0-65700 GCA_963574635.1 Cheracebus regulus | reverse complement strand
GGGGGGGGTTGTGTGGTCTCCTGGACTTGTGTTCCCTCGGGGGGTGGGACGGGGTGGGGAGGGGGGTGTGGTCTCCTGGACTTGTGTTTCCGGGGGGCGGGGCGGGGGTGTGGTCTCCTGGACTGGGGGGGCGCGGGGTAGGGGTGTAATCTGGACTTGTGTTCCCTTGGGGGAGGGGGGTGTGGTCCCCTGGACCTGTGTTTCTTGGGGGGGCGGGGCTGGGGGTGTGTGGTCTCCTGGACCTGTGTTTCCTGCGGGGCGGGACGGGGTGGGGGTGTGTGGTCTCCTGGACTTGTGTTTCCTGGGAGGGGACTATTTAGGGATTGCTGAGCCCTGTCTCAGCCAGGGCTGACCACCGAGTCGGTGGGGTCAGAGCGAGAAACATCCAGGCCGCCTGTGCTGCAGCCCCGACGGCTGCCAAGGTCCCCCCGGGCAGCGGCAGTTTGTGTTCTTGCAGGGCCTGTGTTGGTACTCGTGAGGAACGCTTCTGTGAGCAGCGGCGGCGGAGCGTTTACATGAGCCCTTGCAGTGGCTGGGCCAGGCCCGTGTCTGAGTGCGCGGTAGCATTAGGCAGGGCTCCTGTGTTGGGGCCTGACTTGCCTGCATTCCGTGGAGGCCGCAGGCAGCCTCTGTTCCTGGGAGTCTTTCCCACGCCCTGAAGCCATGGGGAGGGGCAGCCCCCACTCCGCCTGTCTCTGTCCATCGGGCTGCCCCTGTCAACAGAAAGCCACTGCACCCTAGATCCCCACGTGCCCAGCGCCAGTCCCTGGCCCCGCGCTTCTTCGCAGGCGCTCATTTGCTCATCCTGGTGAGGGAGGATGATAAACAGGGACAGCAGTGGCAAAACAGCTTCAAGAGCCCAAACCACGGTGGCCACAGGGCAGGGCTGGGAGCGCAGATGCCATGTGAGGGACCTGGGCACGGCCCTGGCGGTGCAGGTGGGAGGGCGGTCATCCTCCATCACACCCCCAGCGGGGCTTCCGCCGGCTCCACATATGGGAGGCTGGGGTGTGCTGTGCTCCCACACAGATGCTCAAGCGGGGCCCTGGCTTGACCAGCCCTGGCCTCACCTGTCACCTTAACCTCCTGGCTTTAACGTCCTGGCCTTACCTTTCTGTCCTGATGCACCTGGCTGTTCTCTCCTGGCTGACCCACCTGTGTTTAACTTCTAAGTCTTACCCAGTTTGATTTAACCTCCTTGATCGTCGTCACCTGACCTTCCTTTGCTCTGGTGACTTGGCCTTAATCTCCCAGTAGTTCTAGCCTGTGGTAGCCACTTGGCCGTGTGTACCTGGCGTAGCCTCCTGTCTGGACGCATTTGCCTTTTTCTAGCTGGCCTTACCCTCCTGCCTTTCTCTCCCAGGCTTAACGTCTTGGCCTTACCAACCTGGCCTGGATGGTAGTGCCCTCATGGCAACCAGGACGTCTGGCGTCCCATCATACCTATAACACACTAACGGTTGCCAGCACAGAGCCACTCGCGCCAGTCTTCAGGGTCATGCTTCTCCTGGTGTCGTGCGTTTGTGCCTGTGTAGCCCTCTGTGAGACCTGTGCCGGTGCTGCGTCAGGCATGGTGGCCTCAGAGGTGCCTTCTACGTGTGGCCTGGTTCTTGCTCCATGGCTCTTTCCCTTGAGATTGCATCACAGGCAGTTTTGGGGCCCCTGGGTGTGGTGGAGCCTGGATCCCAGCACCTTCTCTGGCCAGGGTGGTGGAGCCTCCCTGCAGCCCCTCCCACACATCCTGTCTCACCTGGTTGTGTGCCAGGTGGTCCTTAGGATGCCCATCCACCTCCCAGTGAGTCCCACAGCCAGGGCTGGGATGGTGCCTGCTGCATGGCCAGGCTCAGAAAGTGCGGCTGGACCCGGTTTGAATAGCAGTTGTTACTCTCTTCTTTTAGCCTCCTTGGATGTGAACTTGTCATTGTCAGGAGCTTATGGGCAGCCCTGGCTTTCCTCATCTTCTGTAGGAAAGTGGGGTTTTGAAGACACCCAGGAAATTGCCCCAGTGGTCTTCTTGCTGGGTGTTGAGTCTTGGCTGCCTGACTTGTACCTGGGCTGCCTCCCCTATGTGGCCTCTGACTGTTATCTGGGTGGCACCATGGGGTCGTGGTGTCTCCTTGTTCCCATGGTGTTGTCTATGAAAGGGTGCATTCAGGTGCCTTAACCCTCAGCGAAGGCAGCAAGTCCCATCGCCACCTCCCAGCCCCACTGCCTGAGGTGTGTGGCCTTCCTGGACCCTGGGTGCTCAAACGTGCTGCTCCTATATGTGCCCACGCTCAGGCTGCCGTGTGCATGCTGCCAGCATGCCACTCCCAGACGCCGCCCTTCCAAGGCTGCGTCTTGGGATGCCGATTCCTTCACAGAGCCTGGCCTCAGGGGACTGATGTTTTGTTGCAACTAGGAAGAGAATAAAAGATTTCATGGCTTTTCTGGAGAAGCAGAATGAGGTTGATAGTTCTGATAGGAATCTTCCTTAATGTGTCTTACTGTACGGCTGTACTGTTACACATGTGCTTCTGTGGTGTGTGTGGCTGTGCCGTTACATGTGTGATGTGTGTGCTCCTGCCATGTGGCTGAACTGTTACATGTGTTCCTGCTGTGTGGCTGTGCCATCAGGCATGTGCCCCTGCTGTGTGGCTGTACCGTTACATGCATGTGCTCCTGCCTTGTGGCCGTACTGTTAAATGTGTGCTCCTGCTGTGGTTATACCATCACATGTGTGCTCCTGCTGTGTGGCTGTACCATTACATGCATGTGCTCCTGCTGTGGCTGTACCATCACGTGTGCTCCTGCTGTGTGGCTGTACCATCACACTTGTGCTCCTGCTGTGTGGCTGTACCGTTACATGCATGTGCTCTTGCCATGTGGCCGTACCGTTACACGTGTTCTCCAACCATGTGGCTGTTCTGTTATGCATGTGCTCTTGCTGTGTGGCTGTACCGTCACACATGTGCTCCTACTGTGTGGCTGTACCGTCACACGTGTGCTCCTGCCGTGTGGCTGTATCGTCACACGTGTGCTCCTGCTGTATGGCTGTACTCTTTCCTGTGCTACCTTTCATTTGACATTTGTTGTGAGCATTTTCCTCATAAAAGTTTTGATATTTCAAGACTGTGTAGGTTCTGTAAGTCATGGCCAATTCCTGGTGGATGATGCCATTTTGGCCCTACAGGTGTCGTGGCGATAGCAGCGTTCCTTCTCTGGACCTGGTGTTCTCCCGGTTGTTGCTGGAGTTGCTTGCTTAACTGTCATCCTGCTGCCTTTTTATGATGTTGTATGATAGAACCCTTGAAGGTGAATTTAAACACCCCTAGCTTCATAGCCCTTTTAGATGTTGTATTTATTATTGTTTTATTGTTTTCTGCAGGCCGGTCTAATTGAAGCCAACGGAGAACTCAAGGTCTTCATAGACCAGAACCTTAGTCCCGGAAAAGGTAAGGGCACCTGTTCTCACCTGTTCTGGACATACACTTGTGTTGTTGAATGCGTTGAAGTGTCACATGTTTATGAAGCTACTGATGTCGAAGCCTCTTGCTAACGATGGTGTCTCCTGGGTGGGCACCTTTGTGTTGTGGGAACCTGTGAGGGTGAGCATAGGGGCCCTCTGACATTTAGAACACAACCTGCACACGCACACCAGTAGCTTTGTTGACTTTGAATTCTAAGGTATGTATAGTGTTTGCAAGAGTTTAGAAAAGGTAGGATAATGTAAACAAATACAGAAGATTTGTTTTCTCTCCACCCGGAGATAATGATGTCTCAGCAGTGGTGTGGGCTCTTCCAGAGGCCAGGCTCGTCTGTGCTGTTGAAGAGGAAAGCAGAGCCTGCCATGGCGCCGTGAAGCAGGCACTTTTCCACGTCTCACGCTGTGTGTGCGTATTCTAATAGCTCTTGAGGAACAGCCGTTTTTCTTTTCTTGAAGAATCCAGGGGAGGAAGTCAGCTGGAGAGGTTGAAGCCGCCTCTTCCAGGGTCCCATGGTTGGCAGAGTTTTCATTTTACACCTCGGAGTGGCACTGTGGTTTACATTCGTGAAGGTGTGTGTGCTCACCTGGTTACTTCCCAGGTAAACTCCTTACATATGCTGGATCAGGGCACGCCATTTAGAAGCTTTGGCGTGCGATGCTTGGCCCCATGTGAGGCTATGCTGTGTGGAGCTGGGAGTGTGTGCAGGGCAGTTCGGTGTGGTTGTTGTGATATCACTGGGAGACAAACTTGTGGAAGAGCGCACTGTGTCCTAAGAGGTGTCTGCCTGCAGAGCACAGCAGGCCCATTGAGCGCTCTGGATGCGACATCCGCGTGGTTGCGTCAGCCCAGGGAGGAGCCCAGAGGCCTGGATGCTTTTCTGTTTTAGGTTCTTTTTAAGCTTTACTTTGAATTTTTCTAATTATTCTCATATACAAAATTAGCTTTTTTTACTCTTAACAGTGCGACCCTTGTGAGTGACCTTTTGGTGCTTGCCGTGGCTGTGGGGCATGGGAGCGTGGTGACCAGGCCCCCGGCCCTCTGCTGAGGTGTGGCCCTGTCGACTATCCCTTTCTGTCCAGTGCTGGTGTGGGTGCCCATGTGGTACCATCTGCCTCCACCCCCACGTGCCGTGGAGCCAGCTCCAGGTGGCTCCTTGGGGCCCGTCCCTAGGTCCTGCTCTGGTCTTTTCCTGGAGAAGACTTGGCCTTGTGACCTGAGCCAACGTGCACCCTCCCCAGCCTCCCGCTGCCCCTGGGCTCAAGTGTTCTGGGCCCTGCCGTAGGGAGGTGGTGGGGGCTGGCCCTGACTCTGCTCTTCCACTGAAGCAGGTCCTTCCCTGCTATTTTTCTTGGGAGAGGGATCAAACCTGCGGAGACCTTTTCGCATTATTTGAGCTTTTTGTCTTAATCATTTGTGGCATTCACAGATTGCTTGAGAGAAATATAGTTTTAGTGCAACTAACTGATCACTTAAAAGTTTGCACAAATTGCAGGCATGACATTTTCTTTCCAAGTGATGACGCAGAAATGATGACAAAGTTCACTGTTTTATTTGCTTGGAAATGATGGAGTCTGTCTCTATGGTGTGGAATTCAGATTCCTCTTGTTAGGCTATACACAGTAGGCTTTCTTACCAGTGGGCTGTCTTCTTTTCCTTTCTTACTCACAAGTCTGTAACAGGTTTAATTGAGCTGAAGAGTTGGATTGCAGGGATCAGGAGGGAACATATTCTGTCATTCGTGGCAGAGGTGAACATGTTCTGGTTTCCATCTGGCCCAGCAGGGTAGTGCGTTTCCCCTCTGCTCACCCCGCATGCCCTGGCCTTCCGATCCACCCCAGGTGAGCCTTGGGATGGTCAGCTCTGCCCCCAGGATCACTGGCCCTCACCTGGAGTTGATTCCATCACACGTGGTTAAATTTGCTTTTGCATCAGTGACACGTTCATGTTTTAAAATTTTGAATTATGAAAAGGTACAAAGAGGTTTCCCTTTTTCCTCTTCTGCCCACGCGAATGAGCACCCGTGTTCACCTCTGGTGTTGGTTCCAGACAGTCTATTTAACAAATAGAACAGTTTGTTGGTGTTTGTGTGTGTGTCTGTATCTGTGTGCGCAGTGTGTGTGAGCAGCGTGTGTGTCAGAGTGTGCATGTGAGTGTTATGTGTGCATGCACGTGTATGTGAGGAGTGTGCATGTTGGTGTGTTGTGCGTGTGAGGAATGTCCATGCATGTCTGAGTGTGCATGAGTTATGTGTTGAGTGTGCATGTGTTGTGTATGCATGAGTTGTGTGTGAGTGTACCTGAGTTTGCCTGTGTGTGCATGCATATGAATTTGTGTGCATGTGAGTCGAATATGTGGATTGTGCTAGTGTGTGTGTGGAGTGCGTGTATTGTGAGTGTGCATGAGTTCATGTGAGTTGTGTCAGTTGTGTGCGTGCATTTTGTGAGTTGTGTGTTGTGTGAATGTGTGTGAGGTGAGTTGTATGTGTTGTGTGCGAGTTGTGTGCAAGAGATGCATTGTGAGTGCATGAGTTGTGTATGTGCAAGTTGTGTCCATGTGAGTTGTATGCATGTGAATGTATGAATTATGTGTGTGAGTCATGAGTTGAGTGAGGTGTGTGTGTGGTGTGTGTGAGTTGTGTGCATATATGTGTGCAAGTTGAGTTGTGTGCATGAGTTGAATGAGTTGTGTGTATGTGAGCATGAGTTGTGTGTGTGTATGCGTGAGTTGAGTGACTTCTGTGAATGTGCATGTGTGTGTGAATGTGCCGTCCTCACCTCCCTGACAGGCACTCATCTTCATTAGTGGGCCCTCTTGCCTCTAGTTTGAAAGGCGGTCCGGGCAGGGTCTTTGACCCCCTTAGATGGAGCCGTTGTGGGTGCCTTCTGAGCTGCCCTCTGTGGTTCAAGTGAGCAAAGCTCTGCCTTCCTCCTTTTGAGCCCTGGGAGCCCCGGGCCTGGTCGACAGCACTTCGAGGGCTATAGAGGCCTCCCTTGAGTCAGATCTTGAGGAAGGACAAAAGCTGTCCCCGTGGGAGGGGATTGGGGGAGGGTAGAGGGGATGAGCCTGGTTGAGGCTCCTCATGGGACCCTGGCCCTGGTCCTTCCAGCTCCACTCCACGTCACAGCCTCCCAGGGCCACTGTATCTCTTCCTGCTGCTGCCGTGGGGGCCCATGTCCAGGTCCACCCATGTTTGTCAGTGTTCTCTAGAGAAACAGCCAGTGGGGGATGGAGATCCCAGGTGGGAACGGGGATCCTGGGTGGGTGGGGGATGGTGAGCCCAGGAGAGGATGGGGAACCTGGGTGGGGACTCACTGCAGGACCCAGTGTAGCCATAGTGGGGCTGTCAGGGTGGAGCCTTCAGGGCGGTTGGTGATAAATTCCTTTTCTGGGAAAATGCACGTGTTGCTCTAAAAGCCTTCAATGGGTTAGACGAGGCCCACCCGCATCGATCTTGGTCTCCTTTGCTTAACGGCTCCTCTTCCAGGAGCTCTGCAGCAAGTCCTCAGGCAGCAAGTCCTCAGCCGGCCTTTGGCTGAATAGATAGAGCACCGCCAGGCTGACACATAGAACTGACCGTCACACCCTTCAAGGCTCAGAAAGCTGCTTTCCTCCCAGAGAAACGCACCAAACTGGAGACATTTTGCATCCACAGGTTCTCCAAGGACGAGAGTCCCAATGTAGAGGTTTTGATGATAAATTTTACATGGGCCATTTTAATTGTCACTGTTTGGGTTGCCCATGATTGTTTCCTGAGAGCACAATGCTGGTGGGAACATTTGCACACACACTTTGTGTCTGGCAATTTCATGTCCTCACCAGCGATTGGTGGTATTGGGTTTTTAGGCTTTCTGGGACATAGGTGGGCTCTCAGTCGCATCACATCTGTGGCCCTGCAGTGCTGATGGGAGCTGTCCTCTTGCTTTGCCTGGTCCACCCTGCTTCCGTCCCAGGGTGACCTGGTCCCAGGGCTGCCAGCACCCTCTTCCCTGATGTGTGCAATCCTGCCCGACCTGCACCTTATCCTCAGGGTGCCCAGCATGAGGCCACAGGTGGCCTGGAAGTGTGCCTGTCCATCTCCATCTCAGCCACAGATCTCCCGGAAGTGTGCCTGTCCATCTCCATCTCAGCCACAGGTGGCCCGGAAGTGTGCCTGTGCATCTCTATCTCAGCCACAGGTGGCCCGGAAGTGTACCTGTCCATCTCCATCTGAGCCACAGGTGGCCTGGAAGTGTGCCTGTCCATCTCCATCTCAGCCACAGGTGGCCCGGAAGTGTGCCTGTCCATCTCCATCTCAGCCACAGGTGGCCTGGAAGTGTGCCTGTCCATCTCCATCTCAGCCACAGGTGGCCCGGAAGTGTGCCTGTGCATCTCTATCTCAGCCACAGGTGGCCCGGAAGTGTACCTGTCCATCTCCATCTCAGCCACAGGTGGCCCAGAAGTGTGCCTTTCCATCTCCATCTCAGGCTGCTTCTGCACTTCCTGTATACAGGGCTGATCCAGGCTCATTGAGAATCCATCCACACTGTTCCTGAAAGTGTAGGTGCCCCTGTAGGCCAGGTACAGGGGCTCATGCCAGAAATCCCAGTGCAGTGGGAGGATTGCTTGAGGTCAGGAGTTTAAGACCAGCTTGGGCAACAAAGTGAGACCCCATCTCTACAAAAAATTTTAAAAAAGTAGCCAAGCATGGTGGCGCATACCTATGGATAGTCCCAGCTACTCGGGAGGCTGAGGCAGGAGGACCACTGGAGCCTGGGAGGTCGAGGCCACAGTGAGCTGTGATGTGCCACTGTACTCCAGCCTGGGTGACAGAGCCAGACCCCGTCTCAAATGAGTAGGCTAGGCGTGGTTACTCACGCCTGTAATCTCAGCACTTCAGAAAGCCGAGGCAGACAGATCACCTGAGGTCAAGAGTTCAAGACCAGCATAGCCAACATGGCAAACCCCCCTCTCCACTAAAAATGTACAAATTAGTGGGTGCATGTCTATAATCCCAGCTACTCAGGGGACTGAGGCAGGAGAATCGCTTGAATCCAGGAAGTGTACGTTGTCGTGAGCCAAGATTGCACCTTTGCACTGCAGCCTGGGTGACAGAGTGAGACTCTCAAAAAATAAAAATAAATAAATGAAAAAAAAATGAGTAAATATGTAGGTGTAAATTTGAGCGTGCGCTTTTGCAGCTGGTGCATGGAGTGTCTGGCGTACGCTCCATGCCCTGCGGTGGCTCCTGTCTTCAGTCACTGGGGCCTATCCTGTCGTGGTTTCAGCAGCTGCGATGAGTTTTTCTGCCTTTTGTTATTTGCTGCCTTTTTCTCGTAGCGTGCTCATGATTTTTAACATAATGAATCCACGGAGAGTGCTCAGACACGGGCCGTGGCTGTGTGCGGTGCAGGCTAACCCTGTCTGTGGGCGCCGGGCCTGGGTCCCTCGGTTGCTGCTCATCTGGGAGTGCCCAGCACATGGACGCAGTTGATTATATGTATGTTTTCTCTTAGCCCAGAAGGACTGCTTTCTAAGGAGCATCCCCCTTTGTTGGTCTTTACTTTCCTTCTGCTTCAGTCTCATGTCTGTCATCTTTAGGACTCTAAGGGGAGGAGGAAATTTAGCAATGATGTGTGGTCGGAAGCTTAGTGCTGCTTACATCAATCCTGATGCATGGTGACTGTTGCTTGTGGACTGTGCCCCTCACCCCACGCACACACATGGACTGTGGGTGAATTAATTCTGGTCTTTGTACAACTCTTAGGAAGGGGGTTATGGGAAGGCAGGTGTCACTTTTGGTTGGCCTTTTCAAACCGCCAGCCTGCTACAAAACTGTTGGGAGAGGCCATCACTCTTTCTCTCTGCCTATTTCTCAATTTTTAACCTGAAGGGCATAAACCCAGTATCTGTCTTTAGCCCAGTAGTGACGATTCCATGGTGTAAGCCTTGTTCCCAGGTGTGAGCTGATGGCTCCTGGATGCGGAGCTGCTCCATGGGGCCTCAGGGCAGCTTCCTGGAGCCCTGCGTGTTTGTCCAGAGAGGTCTGTGGGAGGGACCTGGGCCGTGCTGTGAACTTGGAGTAGCACCCACGTGTTCTGAGGAGTGGGTCCTGCTGGGGGGTCCAGCCACATCGGGCACAGTAGGTGTGTGGTTTGTGCAGCTGAGGCCTCTGATAACTGCCAGAGAACAGCATTTGTGTAGGGGCTGCCTCAACCTTCGTCCCAGGAGCCTGGGTCTCCTGAGTCTGAATGGAGTCTAGGGAGAGCAATGTCTCCATGGAGCGGGTGCCTGGCTGTGGTATCTTAGGCAGGAACTTCCTCCTCAGTGCTGACAACAGAGAAGAATGTTCTGTTGTGGCCGGTTAAGTGTGCACAAATGCTGCTTGTGAGCTGATCACGGAGGCACTCACCTGCAGAGGGGCTGTGCTTGGCCAGATAAGCAAACAAAACATCTCCAGCATGGTGGACAAAATAATAACCCTTAGACATCTGGCTTTGACAATGTGAAGATGATAATGATTGTTTTTCAGAAAATACAAAACTTCATGGTTTCATAATTTATCTTAAACCCTGTAGATATTAATGGAATAGGGTTAGTAATGATAAAAATGTGAATACTGTATTTAGACTCCTTTTTCTGTTAATGGATTATAGCAACTCAGACCATATGCATTCTTAACTAATTTTCTCTCCAAGAAAGGAATTCTCCAGTTAAAATGCTGCATATAAAATGTTTTTAAATAATTCCTTTGAAAAAGGCTATGTAGTGCATTTTACAGTTGAAACAATATCATTTCTATTGAGTCAGCTGGAGGCCTTGCCTTATGTGACCCAGCTGGTCCCTGAAATGTTAGTCCTCCTCCCTCCCATGCATCGACTGTACGTGGTAGTCTTATCAAGAGAATGTGTGGGGCACTCTAATTATATTGCCATATTAAAACTAAATGATTGTTTGGGCATGGTGGCTCACACCTGTAATCCTTGCACTTTGAGAAGCCAAGGAGGGTGGATTGCTTGAACTCAGTAGTTTAAGACCAGTCTGGGTGATGTGGTGAAACCCTGTCTCTACAAAAGTACAAAAATTAGCCAGGTGTGGTGATGCGAGCCTGTAGTATTAGCTACTTGGGAGGCTGAGATGGGAGGATCCCTTGAACCCTGGAGATGGAGGTTGCAGTGAGCTGAGATTGTACCACTATACTGCAGCCTTGGTGACAGAGTAAGACCCTATCTCAAAAAAACAAAACAACAACTAAGTGAAATAATGCTGTACCCTGAGATGGGCAAAAAAGCAGCAGAGAGCAGCAGCCTGGCTGGCACTGGTGCGTTTGGTCTGGAATGTCCACTTGAGGAGCTGGGTGGGCTCTGGGACAGCGGCCGCTAGGACCCAGGCTTCCCTGGAGGCAGGTGTGCCGGGAAAACACACAGCATGCGGTTCAGTGGTAACAAACAGCATTTTCATATGACATCTGTGTTCATAGGACCACTTTATTATAGTGGAATAGCATAATAACATTTAAGGAAATCAGCCAGATGTCTCTCTGTATAGGTAAGTCTGAAAAAACAGTGTTGGCAGAATTGCAGACTGCGAGCCATATAATATTTTTCTACATTTCAGAGGCACACAAAAACAGTCCTATTATCCTTAGGTTCAGCATACCCTGGAAAAGTATTAAAAACTAAGTGAGTGCGTTCCCATGGGCCCTAGGAGTTGTATGCAGGGCAGAGTCGCTGGGAGGCTGAGGATCTTGGGAACTGTAATCTTATCTCTACTGCTTATGTCTGTAGGAAACTTGAAGCAGGTGTGTTGATAACAGTGAATTGTAGGTGTACTGGAATCAAGTTGTCATATTATTGTTTATATTTGAAGTTTCTCAGTGAATAGAAACAAGAAGCCTGGCTGGGCGCAGTGGCTCACACCTGTAATCCCAGCACTTTGGGAGGCCGAGGTGGGCAGATCACCTGAGCCTGGCCAACATGGTGAAACCCCATCTCTACTAAAAATACAAAAATTAGCTGGGAGTGGTGGCAGGCACTTGTAATCTCAGCTTCCCAGAGGCTAAGACAGGAGCGTTGCTTGAACCCAGGAGGTGTAGGTTGCAGTGAACCAAGATTATGCCACTACTGCACTCCAGCCTGGGTGGACAGAGCAAGTCTCCATCTCAGAAAAAAAAAAAAAAGCCCACCCACCCAGCTCTGATCCCCAGAAGTCACTGCCCTTTCTAGCCTGTACTTCTAGTTGTGGGTCCGAGATGTATTTAAGGAGGGCCTTGCTGCCTGCTGTGACTGGGTGGGCAGTGCGAGCTCAGCTTCCGTCTCAAGTCCCTTCTGAAATGCTGTTCTGGTGGTTTGTCAGCCTTGGGATTTCTGTCTTCTTGTTACTGATGCACATACCCTGCCCCTCTGTCCTGCAGAGTCTTCTGTGACCCAGGGGTGCTGCTGAGTTGATGCTGGTGTGCCACTCAGAGGTCCTCTGTTGGTTCATGTCTAGGCTGGGAGGGGCCCTCTGTTCTTGGCAAGGTCTCGGGCTCCAAAACCCTTTATCTGTAGCTGGTGTGGGGGTTCAGACTCTAGATGGACAGCAGAAATTAGTGGGGACGCTCAGGGGCCTTGGATGTCTGTGTGAATTTGCTTGTCTTGCCCTGGGTATCGGAGAAGAGACCCTCTTCCCCCTGTGTGTTTCTCCCCCTTCCTAGCTGTGAAGACCTGTAGCAACCCACCCCAGCCTCATGGTGCTGGCCTTGGGCCCAGCGGGAGAGACTTGGTTGGAAGGACAGATGGTGCAGGCAGGCCTGCTGGCTGGCCTGTGGGCAGAACAGATGGAGGGCAGGCTGCATGCCCTGAGGGTTTCAGCTGCACCTCTGTCCCACCGCCCCTGCCACCACCTGAATCCCCGAGTCCTACCCACACTCCCCACTGGGGCAGGAGAGGGGAGCCCCAGCCTGAGACCCCAGAGCGTGTGGTACCTGTGGTGCTGGTGGGCAGGCGCTTTTGCTGGGCCGGGCCAGGCCGTACAGGACGGAAAGAGCCGCCTGGGCTGCTGATGGGGACAGTGATGTGTGCCGCTGGCTTTTGTGAACAAAGAGGTCTGTTTCGTTCTTCTCATTTATTGAAATTAGAGAATCATTTGCAAATTGTAAAAGGTGTTGTTATTTTTTTAAGGAATCAACTTAATATTCCTGAAAACTTAATGTTTACCCACCTGTATGTGGATCTGAAATGTGGTGTTCAATCGTGTATTTTAAATCATTCCCTGCGTAGAACATTATTTTTGCTTTTAAAATATCTTTCCCTGGTAAGCATTACACAGTGTATATGTGTATCAAATCATCACTTGTACTTTTTGAATATATACAATCTTTATTTTTCAATTGAATATTTTAAAATAGAAATATCTTTCACATATATAAATTAAAAAGTAAATATTTGCTTTTCTTAGGATATACATCTTTGTTTTTGGAAGAAAATTATTCCAAAGCAGATCATCTTATTTTAGTTGCAGAAAAGAATTGTAAATATGTGTTGATATTGGTTAGTAAAAACTGACATTTAATCCACTTGAATCAAAAGGCAAATGTCTTTTTAATAACTTCCTAATGATCTGTCTTGGTCAACTTGGGCTGTTAAGAGAAATTATCAAGTGTTCTTAGGTAGCAGCAAAACTCGTTATTTAATATATCCTAAAGAAATGCATAGAAAGCAGATGTTTTTAAAATGCATGATTTGTAAAAGGTCCCAAAATGAAACTTCAGATCACAAAGGCAGCGTATTCCAGAGTCTCACCGATTTTTTGTAAGTCGTTTTGTTGCTGACTGGTGGGAATGAAGGGAGATGCCTGTGAGGAGGTCCAGGGACCTGCAGCTCTTTGGACGGGTGGCTGTCCTGGGAGGCTGGGCATTTTTACAGACCTGAGGTGTGGCGAGCTCAGGGAGTCCTCTCCTGGTGTTGTCATGACCCTAGAGTCTGTCTTATTCTTCACCTGAGGACACTGTGCGTTTTCAAATAGGGGGCTGTCTGCTCAGCTCCCAGCCATGGGGTGGGGTGCTGTTAGCCCCTGGCTGCTTCCGTGTGGCTGCCAACCCTTCCAGTGGTGCCTGACGCCTCTCCTGGGCTGTGCTGACCACCCAGGCCTCCCACCTCTTGCCCAGGGTGCTCACTGCCCCCTGTGGTGAGTTTGTGGCTTCCTCTGTTTAGTTCTCTCTGCCCGGTGGTGCTATTTTTTGGAATTTTATCGTTACTTCATTTTAATATCTATTGTGTAAATGCTCCATGACTCTTATCCGATGCTGCGTCCCTAGGACCTTTTGTGTACTGCCGTTGGAGGAGAGAGGGTTCATGTCTCCTGCAGAGGCGTTCCTCACTTGCTTCGCCTGTGTTGTGAGGGCACCTGTGTGTTGAGAGGCGCAGCCTCCATGGAAGACACACTCCTTAGGAACAAACGTGGCTCTCCTTTCTAAGGAAAGTGGATTGCCAGATTTCCAAACTAGTTTTGCAGCCATATAGAGAAATGTTGGGATAAAAATTACTCTAGTTTTGAAATTCTGCACCATAATTGTCAGAATCACAGACTTTTCCAGGCCGTGGTGCCACCAGCACGTTCCGTAGCAGACGTTGCCAGGGCCTGAGCAGTGGATGTTCAACCTGGGTCCCCTGGGCCATGTCAGCATGCCCCCCACTGACAGTTTTAAGCTCTGTGGAGGTGTTTGCTCTTGAGCCATGGATTTGAGACAGTAAAAGTGGGGAAAGCTCAGCGTCTCTACTTGGAAGCACTGTCTTGCTGGAACGGTTACTTTTAGCCTGAATTTGGAAAAGGAGTCTTGCCTTGACCTGGTGTCCTTGTGTTGCAGGCGTGGTGTCCCTGGTGGCCGTTCACCCTTCCACCGTCAACCCGCTCGGGAAGCAGCTCTTGCCAAAAACCTTTGGACAGTCCAATGTCAACATTGCCCAGCAAGTGGTAAGGCACCCACAGGAGCGGACAGTCGGGTGGGGTCGGGACTGCATGAGCGTGGCTGCAGGTGTTCCCAGGTGTGATTGGATTTGGGCTCCAGTGGCAGCGTGGGACCTTCCCTTCATCAGGGAGCCCACGGCCAGTGCTCAGTTTTCCTCGGCCCTTTGCAGCTGCCCTTGTGCTGTTGTGGGAGAGGTGATGGCACGCGCTCCTGCGTGCCGTGGCCTATGCCATTCTTCTAGTAACTGGCGGGAGGTGGATGGGGCCGCGGCCCTGGCCAGAGGCAGCTTCCTCTTTGTGTCAGAGCTCACAGCTCTTCATCTAACAAGTGCTTCTTACATGATGGGGCCGAGCGTTGGCCCTGGCCCTCCTGGCGACACCGGGCTGGGAAGCCAGGGAGGGGCATGGCCCTGGCCGTAGCCGTGCGTTGGCCCTGGGGCAGTGACGGCAGATGCTGCTGCCTCGCCGCACGCAGGAGGAGGGGCGCGTGGGCATCGGGAGGTGGTGCGTCCCCCTCCCCAGGCGCTGCTGGTGGCTGACGTTGCTTCTCACAATGCTGTTTCCTGTCTTGCGTCCGCCCTCTGCATCCTCGATGGTGGGAGTCCATCCGATCACCCTGCAGCCTTGCCTCACAGAAATGGGGCCCCAGGCACCGAGTGGGCAGGTCTGGCTGTGACTGGAGCTGTTGGCGAGGGACACTGCCACCCCAAGGCTAGCATGGGCTTCCAGTCCTTCCTCGGGGACTTGTTTCTGGTGCCTGAGGCTCCTTCCTGGTCCTGTGATGATGCTGAGGCCCTGCTCCCGTGGGCTGTGGGCTGTGGTGACATAGTGCCTATCGCACCCTGGCCTCCTGGTCCACTCCACGCCTCACCCTGCTCCTGTCTTCTTACAAGGATCTAACACCCCCGGGTGGGATGAGAACCTGTCTGTTCCTGTCCCTCAGGTGTCCCCACATGTCTCTCAGGTATCCCCAGGTGTGTCCCATGGGTCCCCAGGCATCCTCAGGTGTCCCAGCCCCATTGGGGAGCTCTGTCCTGAGCTGTTTCATGCTGTCTAGGGCATCTCCCTTTGGTCTAACCATGCTTTCTTCAGAGAACAGTGGGCACGTACCAGGGATATTTTGGTCATTTTTGTACTTTAATCTTTACTTGATATGCATTCCTGCTATTTCCATTTATTTAAATACACTTGAAATTCTCTGGATTCTTTAACAAATCTTAGGATGTGAGTTTTAAGAGAGAGCAGCTTGTGGGTCACAGCCTTGGGATCTGCGCGGGACTCCGCTTCCCCGAGCCCCCTGCCCCCGTGTGTGCCCCACGCAACTGTCCTGAGTGAGCAGTTCCAGATCCCAGGTGGCTCTCGCGGCCCCTTTTCTTCCAGTGAAAGTTGACAAAACTTTGCTCTGCAGAAGTTTTGTGGCCATTGAAAGTTGCAGTTTGTAAAAGCCCTACCACGTTATACAGGTGATCTCAGCTTCTCAGCAAATGCCATTTTGATAAAAGCTAAAAATTTAGTTTTTGTTTTGCTTCATAATCAGTTTGATTATAAGTTGATTGGAAATTATAAGTTGGGTTTTATAGGTGAGTTTATCTTGGTGAGTAATTGTAGCACCTCTTCTGTCTTTACTGACAGTATGAATGCACGAGAGGAAAATGAATGGGAAGATCATCTTACTGATGTGCTTTAAACTTCGTCCCTGAAAGTCAAGTTCCTGTTTTAAATTCACCTGTTCGGGTGGAGCCTGTCATTGCTGTTTTATGCTTTGCAAAATCCCAGTGATGGGAATTAAAGCTGACAAATGGCAAATGTCTCTTAAACCGTTTTATACACCAGAGGTTTACAAAAAATGGGACAGGCTCATTCTGACTCGAGAGATGGGGTTCAGTCCGGGCATGTGAGTGAAAGCGGTGGGGGGTCATTAGGTCTCTGACTATCACCAGTCAGCAGGCACAGCTCTTTTGAGGTGCAAATACTTGTGAAGTCTGCGGCGGCGCTGCAAAGCTTAGCACATGCGCAGAAGAGTGTGTGGGACCGCAGAAGAGTGTGTGGGACGGATGTGCTCAGCTGGCAGGAGCAGCAGCCTGTGTGAGCCCCTGGCGAGAAGCAGCCCCCACACCAGGCCTGTGCCCAGAAGGCAGTGTCTGTGGCCACAGTGGCCCTTGCTTTGCAGCTGCGCTGCTGGCTGTGGCTCCCTGCACACTGCAGTTACCCTTGGTCCCTCTCCAGGATTCTGTGTCTGAGTGGGGCCATGCTACACCGAGACATTGTAATCTGTTTTTAGAGTGTGTGAAATGAAGGTGCAAAAATCGTGTTCGTAGGGCAGAAGGGATGCCTTAAATCAGGAGTCCCCAACCCCTGAGCCTGTTAGGAACTGGGTCGCACAGTGGGCAGTCGAGCATGACTGCACATGACTGCTGAGCTCTGCCTCCTGTCAGTTCAGTGGTGGGGTTAGATTCTTATAGGTGCATCAACCCACTGTGACCTGCGCATGCAGGAAGTGAGCGGCGAGCGTGACCGCCTGAGTCCCGCCTCCTGTCAAATCAGCGGCGGCATTACGTTCTCATAAAAGCACGAACCCCACTGTGAACTGCATGTGCAGGATCTAGGCCGTGCATTCCTTATGAGAACCTAATGCCTGATGATCTGAGGTGGAACAGTTTCTTCCCAAAACCACACCCACCCTGGTCTATGGAAAAACTGTCTTCCATGAAACTGGTCCCTGGTACCAAAAGGTTGGGGACCGCTGCCTTAAAGCACCGAGGCTCCCTGAGGAGCCAGTGAGGTGGGGGAGTCCTGGGGGAGGAGGGCTGGCCCCAGGCAAGGCGGACCCCCTCACAAGGTGAACCCCCCGGCAGGTCATCTGCTGTGGTAGACTAGGCTTAACGCCTGTGCTCTGTTTTCTGATGACTGCTGGCGTGGAAGCTGCACAAGCTTCAGGGTCAAAAGACTGTGTTTGAAGCCATGTCATTGACCTTCTCTGAAGCACAGCTTGGATTCCAGCCATGAACACGGTAGGAAGAGAGACCTCTCATGACATGCAGTGCCCGGGTCACCTCCCCCACCCACCTCTTGTGGGGGAGTCATGAGGGCAGAGCCCATCCTCCAGAGAAGCCGCTGTTAAATCTGAGGGGTGAGGAGTGGGTGTCCCTGTCACCTTGCAGTCCTTGCCTGCCTCTTACTCCCAGAGGGCTCCTGGATCTCCTGGAAATGCCTGTTTGGAGTGAGACCCGCCACCTCCCAGCTCTGGGCAGCACCCCTCAGGGTGCTGTGGCCACTTCCCCCGTCCAGGGTCTCTGCCCACCGCTCTAGTTAGTGTGGCCACTACCTCCGAAACCTCCTTTTCTTTCCTAGGGGCCTAGCTCTGAAAAGTCATTCCCAGCGCTGTCGTGTCCACCCTTTGGCACCTCCTTGGCTCCTCCTTGGCAGGCGCTTCTGCCTGCACACGCCCTCTAGGGCTTCAGCGCGTTGCTGTGGCTCCTGTGGCTGTCGAGCGTGGCTCCTGGTGTAGGGAAGTGAGGCTTGGAGCCTGCTTCATGTCTGTTGAATGGAGGCCGGAAGGCATCCCGTGGCACAGGCGGCCAGCCCAAGTTCAGCCGGCTTCCCGTGCACCAGGAAGGAAACGCACATACCTGCACCAGGTCCAGGAGCGAAACCGCTGTGTCCCGTTCCTGGGAGGGCTGGCTCCAGGCCACCCAGCGGTGCTGACTTGGCTCACAGGGCTGGTGAGCGGCACGTGATGGGTGAGGAGCAGGGATAGTGCTGGGGAGAGGCAGGGAGGGGACCTGCCACGTGCGGCACGCAGAGGAGGGCGCAGGCACCCTTGCTCGGCACTGTGCGGGCCTGATGCCATGGCGCCTTCCACAGGGAGCAGTTAAAGCAGGAGAGTAAGGAGAACTTCCTGCAAGGCTGGGCCGTGTAACGACATGTTCCCAGTGCACCAGCAGCGTGGTCTCGGGGTGCCCCCGGGTGTTGAGTCCTGTTTTCCAGGAAAGGTTGTTGGTGAGCATCATTGAATGCCTGGTGTGTACGTGCCCTCTGGCTTTCTCTTCTTCCCTACCTACAGTGGGTTTGATCTGCGATTTTTTGACTTTAAGATGGTCCGAAAGCAACTCACATTTGGTGGAAACTGCTTCCAGTGCCCATATGACCATCCTGTTTTTCACTTTGAGTGCGGTATTCAGTGAGTCTCATGAGATATCCACACTTGACTAGAGTGGGCTTTGTGCAAGACGCTTCTGCCTGACTGGGCTAATGTGTGTAATCTGAGCATGTGTAAGGTAGGCTGGCTAAGCCGTGACTGCGATAGCAGAGGTGGATGTCATGCATTTTAACTTAGGGTATTTTCTTATTTTTGTTTTTTTTTTTTGTTTTTTGTTTTTTGAGATGGAGTCTCACTCTATTGCCAGGTTGGAGGGCAGTGGTGCAATCTCGGCTCACTGCAACCTCTGCCTCCCGGGTTCAAGCGATTCTCCTGCCTCAGCCTCCTGAGTAGCTGGGACTACAGGATGTACCACCATGCCCAGCTAATTTTTGTATTTTTAGTAGAGACAGGGTTTCACCATCTTGGCCGGGATAGTCTCAATCTCTTGATCTCATGATCCGCCTGCCTTGGCCTCCCAAAGTGCTGGATTACACGGGTGAGCCACCGCGCCCAGCTGACTTAGGTTATTTTCAGCTCACGTGGGTTTATCGGGATGTTCCCCATTGTAAGTCAGAGCTGCTGTTTGTGAGTCGGTTTGCTCCTGCGTGGAGAACAGCGCCACGGTGATCGTGTCTGTCTTGGGGCCAAGATCCAGCACCTCTCGTGGTCCTGGGATTCCTGGGAAAGGGAGTAGACCCATGAGGTGGGTTAGAATTATGTGCAGGACTTCTCCAGCCCACTCTACCTGTGCATGTGGTATGCGCAGAGCCAGCCAGCGCTGACCAGCATGGAGCTGACGGGTTCTCAGTCTCACATCAACTCCTGGAGAATGGCATCCCCTGAACTCAGAGCAGGAAGCTGTGCAGGGCCAGTGTGCTCGGCAAGCAATACAGGCCGCAGGGTCCTGTTGTCGGCTGTTTAAATCTCCTACTTGGCCCAGTGCCCCAGCAGCACGGACACACGTACTGAACAAAACAAGTTTCCCAGGACATCCACCCACACGAGGAGATTGGTCTTTTCTGTTGTTTCATTTTGCAGACAATTCACTAGTTTGATTTCATGGCTTGCTGATGGGGTGATCCACAGAAAACCGCACTCTGATGAGTCTCTGGTCATTGGAGACATGAGTGTCAATGAAAAGATCAGTCCTGTTGAAATGTTTTTCTTCTCAGGAGCTGACAAATGATCTGGCCTAGGGATAATTGGAAAGTGTCCCCATCAGCTGCTGCCAGGGCCACCGCGGGTGATGCATTTATTATCCTTCTAAGAAGAGGAGCTGGGGAGGGCACCCGCTTAGAGTAGCTCAGGACGTCGGCCACATGAGGCCCTCCCAGCATACAGGTGTCCAGCTCCAATCCCTTTAACAGAAACTGCATGTCCACACAAGCAGTTTAATTGCTGAGGCACTTTGATTTGTCGTGAATTGAATGACTTAACATTTACTGAGAAATAGTGTTTGCAGTTTAGATAAAGTCATGCAACAAGATCTTTGAAAAGTCAGTTTTATTTGCCCCCATGAGGGAATGTCTGTGTGTCCCCAGGTATTAACACTTGAACATCCATGATGGAACTAAAGTGATAAGACTTTGCTAAAAGTCAAACCAGCTAGCAGTTTCCTTAAGGGAGAGACAGTTGTTGACATCTCAGGTGTGCTGTGAGGTGCGGTGGATGGGTCAGCGTCCACACTGGCGTTGCCTCTGGTGGTTCTCCCCAGAGGGGCCCAGGTGTGTGAGCCCCAGGGGCGCATGGACTCCCTCGCCTCCTGCTCTCAGTGCTTGGTCGCCTCCCTCCTTGACTGATGCTGTTGTGGGTCCGGGCTCTCCCCAATAGGGCTCCAGGGTGCAGGGTTACCAGGTAACCCTGGTTACCTGGTCATGACAATACGGTGGTTGTCACTGTGTGGCTGTCACCCTGCTAGGCTGGGGGAGCAGCTGCTGTCACCCTGCCTGTGCTTTTGTCTTTTGAGAGCTGTTTTTGGCTTCAGCTCTCAAATTACCGGGCAGGAATACAGTTTCATCCTCACCATATCATTAAAAAGAAGTAAAGGAGGGTGAAGGGAAAAATGGAAACGTGCTGAGGGGCCCTGTGTGGAAATCTGATCCGCCCTCTCGTTCAACTTGACTGTTAGCGCTTTGTGTGCGATTTGGGGGTCATGCTCTGCCCTGTCCTGTTCTCGGCTTGCTTGGGTCGTCCAAAGTTTCTTGTTGCTTATGTCTAATTGGAGAAGACGCCTGTGGCTGAGGAGAGGGAGAAGAGCCACGTTCAGAACATGTGTGGGGGTGCCGTCCCCGTGTCAGATGCGTCCACCGCCGGACGTTTTTCCTGCACTGTCATTGCTGCTTACTGCGGTTAACGGAATTCAGCCGTGGCTGTGGATAGCGAGCAGATGGTGGGCGTGGCACCCTCGCCGTGTGGGAGGGGACTGACTGACTGAATTGTCTTTTTTGACTGTAGGTAATTGGTACGCCTCAGAGACCAGCAGCGTCAAACACCCTCGTGGTAGGAAGCCCACACACCCCCAGCACTCACTTTGCCTCTCAGAACCAGCCTTCCGACTCCTCACCTTGGTCTGCCGGGTGAGCACTTCCCTCTGGACCCTTAGAGTTGTAGGATTGCTTGCGGTTCGCATCTCCACGTTCTCCTGGGCCACACGTGTCACATAGTTGTGCGATGGTGCTCCCACGTGCATTGATGTCAGCCTCCGAGTCACACCCACCCATCATCCTGCCCTGCACAGGTGTGCAGCCAAGGCACACTGCCTTGGTCACAGAGAAGTTGGATTGGGCACTGCCTGCCCCACTTGGTGTCTGGTGTAGTGAGTGGGTGCTCTTTGAGGGGCTGGCAGCTCTTGACCAAGATGGGTAGAAGCTGGCCTTGTACTCGCCGCAGGACCTGAGACTTTTCCTCATCTGCACTGGGAGCACGTGGGACAGATTTCACCCTCTGACCCTGAATTCAGCCTCTGCGGCCCCTGGAGTTATGGCCCCCTTGGGTGGTCCCACCAGAGCTGCTCCTTCCACTAAAGCAAAATCTGATGAGCTGTGTCTTTCCTTAAAACACACACATGCACGTGCGTGCACACACACACACACAGAGCTACAAAAGCGTGCCTGTGTCACTGCCTGAAGCTTCACCAGTTAGGAACCAAACCCTGAGAGGCCTTTCCTACGATGTGGGGACTGCCCAGAGTTCCCAGAGTATACACAGTTGGGTTTTCCCCTGACCTGAAGCACACTCAGTAGTTTGCACCTGTTGTCTGGCGGCCATCACAGCCATATGAGATTATAGCCTGCTGAAATTTGTCCTAAAAATTCCCAAATTTACACTGAGACATCCCGTCGTTCCTGTTGCTGGTTGCCCTCTTTAGAAAAGTGGTGCCTGGTATACCGACATGCCTCCCACACGCTGATTCGGGCCATGGGAATGCCTCCTGTTTTCTCCGACACTTGGAAGGACGGAGGTGCAGGCTGCCGGGGAGACACTCGCCTTCTGACCTGCAGAAGCACTGAGCTTGGGGCTCGGCTGGGTGTCCTCGCCTGCTCACATGTTGGATCTGCTGCACCTGTGGGACGTGGCCCCTTTTTGTGCAGCTCGTTAGAGCTCTCAGGTAAAAGCATTCCTCGATTCTGCTGATGCTCAGGAGTGCTGACGGTCGTTTCTTTTTCCCTTTGTATTTTGAAGGAAGCGCAACAGGAAAGGAGAGAAGAATGGCAAGGGCCTGCGACATTTCTCCATGAAGGTCTGCGAGAAGGTGCAGAGGAAAGGGACCACTTCCTACAACGAAGTGGCGGATGAGCTGGTTGCGGAGTTCAGCGCTGCCGACAACCACATCTTACCAAATGAGTCAGTAAGTGTATGCCGGGGGGCTGGAGAGGCTGAGTAGCCGAACCCGACAGTGTGGCGTGTTTCTCCCTTTTAAAATTGGGAACGGTTAAAAACATGCAGAAAATTCCAAGCACAGCATGAAAGAATTTTTCCCAACCCATTTGCTGGCAGGATGCTTTGTCATCTCCGGTGAGTGAGCACGTGGGCTGGCTCTGCACGTCTGGTGGCTTCCCCTGCCCAGAAATGCAGTAACGCCCTCCTCACAAGCTGGGCTCGACCCTCGACAGCCCCAGCGCCCCTCCTGGCACACACTCGGGCTTTGCACAGCCCCGCCTCGGCCTGCGTCATCTGTAGGGTGGGAGCGCTCCCTGAGGACGTGTTGGGGTGACAGCTCCCTGAGCGGGGTGCCCCTTTTAGCCAGTGCGCGTGGCCTACAGTTTCAGGTGGGATCCACAGGCTTTTTTGGGTCATTTGGAAACTCCACTCCCTGTCATCTCCAGGCTTATGACCAGAAGAACATACGACGGCGCGTCTATGATGCCTTAAACGTGCTGATGGCCATGAACATCATCTCCAAGGAGAAGAAGGAGATCAAGTGGATTGGTCTGCCCACCAACTCGGCTCAGGAATGTCAGAACTTAGAGGTGCCCCTTCAACCTTCATTTCTCTTCTGGTCTGTGTAGATGTTTTTGTCGTTGGTCACTCAGTCAGGTCTGGGCTCCGTGCCCTTGTGCTCTCTGTGTCTGGCTGGCAGACAGTGATGTAGACAGACGTCTCCCTGCGTTTCTCAGTCTCGGCTGATGGGAGGGCGCGTGGTTGGCCCAGACCTACTAGAGTGTGTTAAACTCTACTGTAGGTTAATTCTGAATCCTAGTTTGTGGGATTTTTTTTTTTTCTTTTTAGATACTATAGTTAAATCCAAGAAATGAGAGGAGAGGGAAGAAGGTATAGTTTACAATCAGAGAAAAACTCACCTGTATCTTGTAGCACCTGCTATGTCTAGATTTGTCCGTATCCCTTCGATTAAATTCAGGGTAGACATAGGTAACACTGTGAGGACACAGATTTTAAAATACGCTTCATGGAACAATTGTGATGATTCTCCACTTGGGTGGTTTGTTTTTGAAGGTGGAAAGACAGAGGAGACTGGAAAGAATAAAACAGAAACAGTCTCAACTTCAAGAACTTATTCTACAGGTAAGAGAATACTTTGGAGGTGGGGTAATTTTTATTTTACTCATTTAGTTTTATAACAGCAACGTACCGCCTTGGGTTACACTCCTGTGTGGTAAATCAAATGACTGCTTTAAGATTCTGAATGTGAATTTCATGAACATTCCTTGAGTTCATCTCATGGGTGTGGCAACATGGGTCTGGTTCCCAGAGCGAGGTTGTGCATGTGCGTGTGTGTGCCTGTGTGTCTGCATACATGTGTGTGTGCCTGCGTGCATATGCATGTACCTATGCATATGTGTGTGTATGCATGTGTGTATATGTGTGTATCCCTTGTCACAGTATCTAAACAGGCAAAACACAGTTGGAGGGATGACTTCATGCCAAAGCAACATTTGGAAAATCCTCTCAGAGGTGCTTAACCCAAGGCCAAGTTGCCAGGCGAGGCCTCTAAAACTGTGGTGGGCACTGTGCACCTGGGTCTTGACAGTGCTGGTCAGGGCCCTGGAGCTGGCCTCCCTACCTCCCACTGATTGCTGAGGGTGTCTGACATGGAGGGGGTTGTGTGCAAGGTGCTTGCTGCAGAGCTGACTGCTGCCCTGACAGAGGTGTGCTTAAGCCCTCCCAGAGGGGACGGTGTGGCCATGGTGATAGAGGCTTGTGGGCGGGAGCTCCTTGGGGGCTGCGGGGACTGTCAGGAGGGACTGTTCTGCCTGCCAGTGCCCTAGTGCCTGTCAAGCGGGGTGAGACCCAAGGTGGCTGGGAGAGGGAGGGAATCTCCTGCCTCTGCATTAAAGCAGGGAAGCTCTTTCCAAGTGGAACACTTGGTTTGGGGCCCTGAGGCCCTGGCCCTAGGTTCAGCCTTGCAGGGCCCATTCCCCCCGAGAAACACCCCTGCAGCACACAGGCCCTTTCGAGTTCCACTTTCCAGGGTGGGTGAAGTCCTCAGCACAGCACCCCTTCCAAGGCTGTCACCCCGTTGGTGCCACGGGTGTGGGTGGTCTCAGAGGTGAAGGACAGCAAGGAATTGACTTCCAAGATTGGTGTTCAGTTGTGCGCCCTTAGCACGGAGGATGCTTTTATCCCTGGCACGGATGGCTGTGCACCCGCTTTCACTCAGTTCTCCCCTCAGGATGCCATTTCCTGAGTGCATTTCTCCAGGGGCTGCAGGGGTCAGCACCCAGTGGCTGGCGCTGGCCTTTCAGATGTTGTCCAAGCCAACTCCTTGCTGTTGCGTGGGCACAGGGAGGGCTATGAGGACCCCTTAAGTACAGGGGCCACGTTCTTGTGCCACCACGTGCCACCTGGCTCCTCTTTATTTAGCAAATTGCCTTCAAGAACCTGGTGCAGAGAAACCGGCATGCGGAACAGCAGGCTAGCCGGCCACCGCCGCCCAACTCGGTCATCCACCTGCCGTTTATCATCGTCAACACCAGCAAGAAGACTGTCATCGACTGTAGCATCTCCAACGACAAGTAGGTAGTGGGCAGGGAGACGTTCCCTGGCTGGGTGTGTCTTTTTGAGGGAGCTGACCCTGTTGGGATTGTCCCTAGGATAAGTTTTAAATGTTGCACAAATTGCTGAGGTTGCTGTCCATCATGGGGCGGTGGGAGGCAGCTGCTGGGCAGCAGGTGGAAAGTCTGTGTCCCAGGAGCGCGTGCCTTAGGGCGTGTCCCCCTGGAGAGAATGGGCCTTGATTTGCTTCTGTCTCATTTACTTCTGAGTTTGTAAGTTATATGAGGAGATGCCGATGACTGGGAGCCTGGAGGCTGTGTGTGGCGGGCAGCGGGTCAGCTGTCCTGGCTCCACCCCAGCATGCACGTTCTCTGCTGGGAGACCCTGTCTTTCTGACTGTGCCTTTCCCCTTCAGATTCGAGTATCTGTTTAATTTTGATAACACATTTGAAATCCACGATGACATAGAAGTGCTAAAGCGGATGGGCATGGCGTGCGGGCTGGAGTCCGGGAGCTGCTCTGCCGAAGACCTTAAAATGGCCAGAAGTCTGGTCCCAAAGGCTCTGGAGCCGTACGTGACAGGTCAGCGGTTCCCAAATAACCCAGTGCGGCTAACCAGATAAGCCGGTTCCCAGATAACCCAGTGTGAGGAATGGGCCCAGCCTCGGATAGCTCCCTCCCCTCCTGGCTCAGGGCGTGTCTCGCTGAGATTGGGCTCAAGTGCGGAGAGCCAGGAGGAAAGACAGAGGGGCTGTGAGGGGCATGGGGGTGGGGGTGCAGCTGGGGCGGGGTCCAGCCATTGCCCTCACCTGCTGAATATGGGACCTTGAGTCTGCAGGAGGCTTGTGTGGATTTCCCATGTGGTTTGTGTGAGGAGGTGCTAAGTCAGGATTTTACCCTCCAAGTAGGCCCAGAAGTAGGAGAAGCTGAGATTCTTTGAGGAGTGCAGTTGGATTGGTGATCCCCCCACCCACTGATGGTAGCTGATTGGTCACTAGGGCAAAATGACCAAGAAAAAGCATTTCAGCATCATTGGCGGCCTGCTCTGGAGGGCTGGGAGCACAGGAGCTTTTGTTGAAGGGACTTTTTTTCTGGTTCTGGTGAATTCTTTCCGTGGGGCCATAGGGTCCTAGCCCACTGACGGCAGGGTGGCTTTACGGTGAGAGATTGTGAAGGTGCCGTATCTGCTAATCCTTTTCTTGTCGGCCTAAACTTTGTGTGTGGACTTACTCCCTGAGAGGGTCAGAGATTCCTCGCTGAGCTCCTAAACCGTCCCAGATCTTGTGAAAATCTGGCTGGTCCATATCGTCAACTGACAGTGGGCTCTGGCTGCCGGTGTGGGCTGGGCCCTGACCCGCCCTCTGTTCTGTGATTCATGGAGCTGCCAGGATGGGCTGTAGGAAGAGGGTTTCAGTTCATCCCTTGATCATTACCTTTCATGATGGGTGTGATACTGACGCAGCAGCACATGTGTGCTGTTTGTAAGTCAATGTGTGCAGGTATTGCAAGGTTGTTCATGCCTTTTTAGGGAAGACAGGCTATGTGACTGCACAGCAGGATGTCCTTTGTGGCACAGTGCAGAAAATACTGGACAAGTGAAGGATATCTGGAAGCTTCCCCAGCTGTTCGTCCTGTAGCACTGCGCGTCATTTTGATGGTTGTCTGTGCGTCTTGTGTTGTTTCTGTTTCATGACCATTCGCTTTATTTTCTTTATTTTCAGAAATGGCTCAGGGAACTGTTGGAGGCGTGTTCATCACGACGGCAGGTTCCACGTCTAATGGCACAAGGTTCTCCGCCAGGTGACAGCGGTTGAGGGTGTGGGACAGGCGTTGTCTGCGCCTCCTGTGGGGCCCAGGGGCCAAGGCAGGGCGGCCATCTCAGATGTGGCCATCAGGTCTGAGGCTGCTCCGACACGCTTGTCTGTCCAGGCAGTGGGCCCCCGCTGGCTTTCCCTGTGTGGAGAGCTGCTTTTCTTAGTTGGTTTCTCCTCACTAAAAACTAAAAGTAATACGTGGTGGTGGTTTTTTTTTGTTAAAGTATCACCTAAAAAGTAAAGCAGGAATGAAAAACACCCAAATCCTTCTGTCCCGAGCAGCCTAAGTAACAGCAAGTATTTCTAGGTTTTTTTCTCCTATTTTTTAGAACACGTCTGCAGTCAGTGCATTTATTTTTCAGAATGCATTTGCAGTCACGATGCATGTATTTTTCAGAACACATCTGCGATCACAGCACACATATTTTTCAGAACGCATCTGCAGTCACAGTCCACATATTTCAGAGGAGTCAGAGCACACATGTTTTTCAGAATGCATCTGTGGTCACAGCACACGTATTTTTTAGAACACGTTTGCAGTCACGGTGCATTTATTTTTTAGAGCGGTCACAGTGCACGTATTTTTCAGAACGCATCTGCGGTAACTGCACATATTTTTCAGAGTGCATCTGTGGTCACAGCGCACGTATTTTTCAGAACGCATCTGCGGTAACCACATATTTTTCAGAATGTATCTGTGGTCACAGTGCATATATTTTTCAGAACACGTTTGTAGTCATGGCGCACATATTTTTCAGAAAGCATCTGTGGGATGAACATTACACATATTTTTCAGAACACATCTGTGGTCAGAGTGCACATATTTTCTTCCATGCACTTTTTGCCTTACATTTTATTGTATTAATATATATTATTTCTGTGCTATTAAAGGGCCTTTATTTAAATAAATTTGTATTTAATCTTTGACCTGCAATCCCAGAGGGTAGAATGATGTCCCTAGGTATTTATCTTAGTGTGTTAAAGAGAAATATAGCTTTTATGATAAATATTAACAAAACAAAGATTTTATTAACTTTTATATTGCATTGTGATACAATATGTGGTATTACTTTATATTAATTGTAAGTGTTAAAATCTTTAATATAAGAACTAAGTAACCTATGGGTCTGGATAACAGGGCACAACGTAGTGAGTTGCATTGTGCGTGAGCCTGTGTTGGGATGTGCTGCGGCCATGAGATGTAATAAGTGTGTCGGGGCCCATGTAGCTTCCTGGCCAGCTCTGGGGGTACAAAGCCAGTCTCTGCCAGCCTTGGCCTCACCTGTAAGGCGAGACTGGGGACTGATGAGTTGTTGATCTGTGGCAAAGATCAGTGAAGTGGTGATAGAAGAAAGGACTTGTCACAGTGCCTGGTAACAAGCTTTTGACCGAGGTCGGTTCTCTTTCTCTTTAGCTGTGTGTGAATGTGTGGGGGTCAGTCTGTAAACATGTTTAACACTGGTTCTTCCATGAGGTGGGATGTGGGTATTTTTAGGACTTTCATCATCAGATAATCCTTTTTATGGATGTGATTCTTCAGACTTGTCAGTTTTTCATAACAATGGAAACAAAGCTATTACCATTTCTTATGAAATACCAATTTTCAAAGTGGCGTGATAGGACATTTTATGAAAGTACCTCATGAAAGGACATCTAGGTAGTTCCCAGTCATCAGGAAAACTACAGTGAGCAGCTTTGTGGCTGAATTTCTCACCATTTCTGACTTGTTTCTAAGATACAGAATTACTTCATCAAAGGCATATTGACTGATTTTTATTGTAGTTAATAAATACCATTAAAATGTATTAAAATATATGCATATATTTTTATGCAGTTGGAAAACATTTTTAAATGTTAGGAACATTGTGAGCTGTGATTAGTGGTAGGTTTTTGTGTTGCTGCAAACCCTCTGAGTTCCCAGTCTACGCGACCAAATTCTAGCCATGCTCTGGACTTCATCCTGTCCTGCCCCAGGCTCTCTTTTTTCTTGTTGCTGGTTATGAGTGAAAGTCCTGGAGGGAGGGATCTAACGGTTTTACAGTTTGTTGCCTCTGGGGCACTGCTCCCGTTGGAATGATGAGTGAGGGAGAGGGAGCTTGTGGTTCTGCTCAGCCTCCTATTTCTGGCATTGTGGATTCCAGGGACGGAGTGAGTGCCAGAGTGCTGGCGTGCTGTAGTGCAGACACTCACAACCTCCCAGTTCTGTGTGTGTGACTGACAAAACCAACACCTGTGTGGCACAGCCTGTCCTTTGCCACAGGCCCCGAGGTGAGGGGAGGCTGAGTGGGCCACCCAGCACTGACTGCCTCATCCGCCTCCTGCCTTGCAGTGACCTGACCAACGGTGCAGATGGGATGCTGGCCACAAGCTCCAATGGGTCTCAGTACAGCGGCTCCAGGGTGGAGACCCCGGTGTCCTACGTCGGAGAAGACGATGAGGACGATGATGACTTCAATGAGAATGACGAGGAGGACTGATGTCCTCCCCACTTCAAATTCAGCTTCAGGAAAACGTTTAGGGAAAAGAAACTTTTTTTTTTAATGTGGGTTTTCTGTTTTCTTTTGACCTACTCCCAAGAAGATACTGGTAAGCTATTGAATTTAGATATGCACCTCTGATAAGCAAGGATTGTTTCCCGTAGGATTAGGACGTGCTGTGGATGTGTGTTTTGATACCAGTGTGCTGATGCAGAGCGTTTATTTACTTTTAGGATTTTGTGTTTTCATTTTTCTGGTTTCTCTAAGTGCAGAGTTCATTTTTGCCCCTGAACAGTTTTTGCTGAGTCTGCTGAAGAAATCGTATTTCATCAACATCCATGAAAATAAAACACCCTGCTGTGGTGCATGGTGAGCACCTGATGCCATTTATTTGCCGTGAGTTTGGACGGCAACCCCACTGGTGGATAGTGGGACTCTGTGGAGTGTTCCATTTGTTCAGTGGTACGGTGTCCAGAGCCCCAAGCAAACAGCAGAATTCCACTTTCTAAACAATAAATTTCATCAACCTTATTGACTTTATTTTCCCTTAAATTATATTGACTGTCATGATTCCATCAAGCTTATAAACTCTTTTCTCTCCCTATTTTGCAGCAACAAATTGCAAAGTGCTTTTGTTTGTTTGTTTTTGTTTTGTTTGGTTAAGGCTTATTGCCACGCTGGTGCGGCTATGGAGACTGTCTGGAAGGCTTGGAATGGTTTATTGCTTATGGTAAAATTTGCCTGATTTCTTACAGGCAGCATTTGGAAACCTTTTATTATATAGTTGTTTACATACTTATAAGTCTATCATTTAAAAACATGTACTGAAACAAATGTTGTATTTGTTTCATAAGCATCTTCCTGTAATCTATTATAAAATTGAAATTAAATATAGAGAATGTTTTAACAATTTTTTAACTCAAAATTTGTCAATCATTTTTAATAGTTCTTTTTTTATAAAAAGAAAAAGGAATTTAAGGACAGGCAGTAGTCTCTTTTAAAATTTATTCACAAAACCCATTAACTGCACAGTCGCTATTAGCTGCCTGTTCTAAAACGATAGTCTTTTTATTGAAACACAAATAACTTTTCTGTAATATTTTATGGAATATAAAGAGACTTTAATTGTTTGACTTGTTTAACTTGGCACTGTTAGTTTTTATTAATAAAACGCGCATGGGCATTTTAAACAAGCTGTGTTTCTCTAATTCAGGGTTATTGTCTAGAAATTTGTCTCTCTTGTTGGTCTTACTTTATACTGAGTGAGAAAGTCGGTTGTTATTAGGCCCAGACACGGTGGGCCCGGGTGGTCCCTGTGGGCACACCCCCACCACATGTGATCAGAAGCACATCTTCCGGGAGCCCACCCTGAAGGTGGAGAGTGGCCAAGGGTAGAGGTCTTGGTGGATAAAAGGAGAGGAGGAGGCCCCTTCCTTTTTGGTGCCTGTGGTGCAGAGAAGGATAAGCCAAGTTCTTTGGCTTTTTTTCACAATGAAAATTGAGACTTAAAAATTTAAAAGTTTGACTTTCAGAACAAGAATAAGATTGAGAGGATTCTGGGAAGATGGTGGAATAAGGAAGCACCAAGAATCTGACGTCTGTGTCGCAGGCAGGATCTGCCGGATGCAGCTGTTCTGTAACTATGGGATCTACCAAAGGCTTAAAGCTTCCAAGGGAGCACATGGCAGTTAATTTTGGTCAATTTCGGCTTTCTACCCCACCCCTCTTCCTTCATTTTTCTTTTTCGCCTTCTGGGAGCCAGACATTGAAGACTAGGACGTACAAAAACAGCTGTGCATATGGGGCTGCCCAGGGAGGGGCTCAGAATTGGCCTGAGAAGACCTTATGTTTACATCGCAGGCTGAACCATGGCACAGGTACAGCCTAGAGCTATCAAAAAAACAATAAAGCAATAAGAAAAATGGCAAATCCAGGGGAACAGGAGACCTCTTTTCAGTTTTACCACAGTGGTAGATTCAGATGTCCAGTTGTCAACAGTGACAAGGCATACCAAGAAATAGCAAAGTATGGCCCATTTAAAGGGAAAAAAACTGTCCTTGAAAAGGATCTGTTGGCAGATACACCAGACAAATACTTTTAAACAACTGTTTTAAAGTTGCTCAAGGAAGTCAAAGAACGTGCAGAAAGTCAAGAGGATGGTAAGAGCCTAAGAGGCCTGCGGGACACCATCAGGCTGACCAGTGCACGTGTTGTGGGGTCTATGAAGGAGAAGAGAAAGAAAGGTGCAGAGAGAATATTTGAAGATAATAATGGTTGAAAATGCACCAAGTTTAATAAAAGACATGAATATAAACATCCAAGATGTCCCGTGAACTCCAATTAAGATGAACTCAGAGATCCACACCGAGACATATTATTATTAAGCTTTTGAAAGACACACAGGATCTTGAAAGCAGCAGGGGAGGAGCAACTCATCACATACAAGGGGTCCCCAATAAAATTATCCAGAGTTTTCATCAAAAACTGGAGGCCACAAAGCAGTGGGCCAGAATATTCAAACTGCTAAACAAAAAACAATAAACTGTGTACCAAGAATCCTGCAGCTAACAAAACTGTCTTCAAAAGTGAGGGAAAAATTAAGACAGTCCCAGATAAACAAAAGCTGAGGAAGTGTGCTGCCATTAGACTTGCCCTGCAAAAAATGCTTAAGGGGATCCTGCAGGGTGAAATGAAAAAACAGTAGCTTGAAGCCAAATGAAGAAATCCAGATCTCAGTAAAGGTAAATGTGTGGGCAATTATAAAAGCTAGTATTGTAAGAATAGGTTGTAACTCCACTTTTTGTTTTTTACATGATTTAGGATACTAATGCATTTAAAAGAAGTATTTGTTTTTGAACACAGAATGTACTAAGAGGTAATTTTGTGGTATCAGCAACCTAAAGGGTTGGGAACAGAGCTTTAAAGGAAAATTGTTTATGCCATTGAAGGTAAGCTGGTACAAATTCAGGTTAAAGTGTTATAAACTTTAGGATGTTAAATGCAACCACCACAGAGAAAATCACCGTAGAATTTACAGAAAAGGAAATGAGAAATGAATGTAAACATTAGCTACAAGAAGCCAACTTAAGATAGTGATACAAGAAATGAGAGGTAAAAAGAGCTTAGAAACTGTAGGGCATATGGAAAAACAGATGCCAAATATTTTGCACATATTGTACGCAAAATACAAGTCCTTATCAGTAATTGTTTTAAATGTAAATGGATTAAATTCTCCAATCAAAAGACAGAGTGGATAAAAGCATGTGATCAACCCACATTTTTGTCTTCAAAGTACTCACTTTAGGTGCAGAGATGAATAGGTTAAAGTGAAAGCATGGGAAAAAGATGTTCTATATACAGTCTCCAGAAGAGAGCAGTAATATCAGACAAATTAGACCAAATTTTAAAAATTACAAAAGACAAAGGACATTATATCTTAATAAATTAAGCTTCAATACAGTGAGAACATAAAACAAAAACATTTAGACACCTAATGACAGACCATCAAGATACATGAAGCAAAAACTAACGGAATTGAAATGAGAAATAGCTCTTTAATTATAGTTGGAGATTTCAGTATAGCACTCTCAACCAGACAGAAAAGTCAGGAAATGGAGTATACAGCAAGCCAACTAGACCTCAGACATGAATATACAGAACACTGCCCCCGCCGCCACCAACAACAGCATACACTCTCTTCTCAGATTTCCGTGGGACATTTTCCTAGACACAAATTCAGTCTCAGTAGATTTAACAAGATAGATAACATGACAAATATCTTTTCAGACCACAGGAGATGAAGTTAGAAATCAATAACAAAGCTGGAAAATTGGCAAAATTATGGAAATTGGCCAAAGCACTCCTATATTATGAAAGAAGAAACCATAGGGAAGATTACAAAATACTTCAAGGAAACTGACTTATGAAATGCGGCGAAAGCAGTGATAACTGAGATTTATAGCTATAAACAAGAAACAAGAAAGATCTCAAAATCAACGGCCTAACTTTACAAGTCCAGGCACTAAACTGGTAGTGAGTAGAAGGAATAAAATTTAATAAAAATTCGAGCAGAGCTAAGATTAGAGAACAGAAAAACAATGGAGAAGATCAAGAAACCAAAAAGTGCTTAGATGAATAAAAGTGGCAAACCTTTAGTTAGGTTTACGAAGAAAGATTTACATTACTAAAATCAGAAATGAAAATGGGAACATTTCTACTGGCTCTACAGAAATAAAGACTTTGAGAGAATAATAGGAACAATTGTATGTCAAATTAAAAAAACCTAGATGAAATGGACAAATTCCTAGAAACAAAACATACCCAGATTTAATCAAAATACTTAGTTTGTTTATAGCTGTAAAGCTCCCTGTTATCACTGCTTTCGCTGCGTCTCAAGTCTGAATAGACCTTTGACTAGTAAGGAGATTGCGTCAGTCCTTTAAAATTCTCACTCTGGACCTAGTGGCTTCCCTCGTGAATGCTAGCAAACATTTGAAGAATAACTACCAGTCCTCAAGTTTTTCCAAAAAAATTGAAGAGATGGGAACACATTCTGATTCATTCTGTGAGGCCACCATTAATACTCTGATATCGAAGCGAAAGACACTACAAGTACAGAATACCTACATGCCTGAGGAGCACTGGTGCAGAAATCCTCAACAAAACACTGGCAACATATTTAAAAGATCATACAATGTAAATATGAGTGGCGTATTTAGAAGATTACACACCATGACCTAGTGGAATTTATTTTTGGAATGCAAAGATGTTTTGACATAAGAAAATTAATCATAATAAACACAAACAGAATGAAAAAAAATGGTCATCTCAATATTTTATTAAAAGCTATTTTTGTTAGAGATGGGATCTTGCTCTGTCACACAGGGTGGAGTACAGTGGCGTGATCATGCCTGACTACAGCCTGGAACTTGCTGGGCTCCAGCTTCTACCTTATGCCCTCAAGTAGCTGGAATGACAGGTGCCAGGCTAGTTTTTTTATTTTTCATTTTTTTGCACAGACAGGGTCTCGTGTGGCCCAGGCTGGTTTTGAACTCCTGGCTCAAGTGATCGTCCCACTTTGGGCCCCCAGAGTGCTTGGATTACAGTTGTGAGCCATTGTGTTCAGGTGTAGTCATCTCAAGTGATGTAGAAAAAGTATTTCATAAGATTCAGCATCCTTTTATGACAAAAAGAACAAACTAGGAATAGAAGGAAACTACTTCAATACAGTTAATGCCATATATGAAAAACTCGAAAGAACATCAAGGTGAAAGAATGAAAGCTTTTCCTCTAAGATCAGGAACAAGGCAGAGATGCCCACCCTGGCCTTTTCTATTCAACGTACTAGCGAAGCAGTTACGTGAGAAAAGAAATACAAGGCATTCATATTTGAAGGGAAGACGTAAAACTATCTCCATTTGTTGATGATGTGATCTTATATGCAGGAAATCTGAAAGAATCCACTGTAAAACTATCAGAACTAACAAAGGTTACAGGATGTAAAGTAAACAGGAAAATCACTTGTGTTTGTACACTAACAATGAAAATCTGAAAAGGAAATTAAGAAAATAATTCCATTTACAATAGCTTCAAAATAATGAAATACTTATGAATTAACTTGACCAAGGAGGTGACTTATACAATGAAAATGACAAGTCATTGTTAAGAGAAATGAACAAATGGAAACGCACCCCATGGTTCTGTATTAGACCACAATATTGTTGAGATGTCAACACTACCCAGCTTAATCTGTAGATTAAATGCAATACCTGTCAAAGTCCCAGTGATTAGTTTTTCAGAAATAAAAAAATCCTAAAATTCATAAGGAATCTCAAGTGACCTCAAATAGCCCCTACAGTCTTGAAGAACGAAGCTGGAGGACTCATACTTCTGGTTTCAAAACTACAAATCTCTAATGAAAGACCTACAGACTAAGGGATCAGATGGAGAACCCAGCCAAAGACCCTCACATACTTGGTCGAGTGCTTTTTGACAAGGGAGCCAAGACCGTGCAACAGGGAAAGAGCAGTCTTTTCAGAATATAAGGCTTAAGACTGTCAAACTCATAAGAAAACGTGGAGCGGCCAGGTATGGTGGCTCTTGTAGTCCCAGCACTTTAGGGGGCCAAGGTGGGTGGATCACTTGAGGTCAGGAGTTTGAGACCAGCCTGGCCAACATGCTTGAAGCCAAATGAAGAAATCAAGATCTTAGTAAAGATAAGTATGTGGGCAATTATAAAAGCTAGTATTGTAAAAGGCAAAACGCTGTCTCTGCCAATAATACCAAAAACTAGCCGGCAAGATGGCATGCACCTGTAGTCCCAGCTACTCGGGAGGCTGAGGCAGGAGAATCACTTGAACCTGGAAAGAGAAGGTTGCAGTGAGCTGAGATCGCACCACTACACTCCAGCCTGGGTGTCAGAGCGAGACTCTGTCTCAGAAAACAAAAGAGGAAACAGCAGAAGCTTCATGGAGGCATTGGATTGGGCAGTGATTTTTTTTGAATGTGACACCAAAGGCACAGGTAAAAACCAACAATGTGGAGTTTGTGAAAACCTAAACCTTTCTTGCATGAGAAGACAGTGTCAGCAGCGTTGAAAGACAGTCCACAGAATGGGAGAAGCAGCCCCTCTGTCTGGTAGGGGATTCATATCCAGGATATATGGAGAACTCTTAAAACTCAACAACAAAACAAGCTGATAGGCATTTCTCCAAAGAAAAATCTATGAATGGCTTATAAGAACATGAAAAGGGGCTCAATGTCACGGTCATGAAGGCAACATGGATTAAACTATGAAACAGAAAATAATCACTGGCAAGGATGTGGAGAAATCAGAGCCCTGGACGCTGCTGGTGGGATGTGAAGAGGCTCAGCCGCTATGGAGAAACACGTGGCTGTTCTTCACAGATTTAAAAATAGAATTGCCCCATAGACGGCAATTCTGCTCAGTGTGTTTATCCAGAGGCATTTGTACACCCGCATCCGCATGCACCACTGCAGGACAGCTGCGCAGGGGAGGCACCTGAAGGGTCCACCCATGGATGAGTGGGCGAGCCAAGTGTGGTGTCTACGGACAGCAGAGTCTGACTCTTTGAAAGGAAATCCTGTCACACTACAACACGGATGCCCCTTGAGGACTTTATCCTAAGTGAAATATGTCAGAAATGAAAAGACAAATACTGGCTTATGTGAGGTACTTAAGTCGTCGAGTCATGGGGACAGGAAGTTAGATGGTTGCGAGGCGCTGAGGGAGGAGTGGGCAGTGAGTGTTGAATGCGCAGGGCCTTCCCTTTGGAAGGTTACAGCGGTCTGGAGGTGGACAGCAGTGGCGCCTGCAGCACCCTGTGCACGTGCCCAACGCCACCGAACCGTGCACTTAAAAATGGTGAAGACGGGATGTTTTATATATATTTTACCACAATGAAGAATTGGAAAGCCGTGCAGGGTATGAAGGAGAGCCAAGTGTTCTGAGTTGGCTAAATAAATCACGGAAAGTTCCCAGACGAGACTAGTTTTAGAAGAGTCGTTTTTGCAGAAGGAGGTGGAAATGAGTCCTTTTTCCCTGATCTTGAATTACCATAAGCATCTTGAGGGTCGTGGAACTTACACAACACAGCGGGCAGCCGTGCCTCGGAGCGCTTTGTGTGGGCACATGTGCAGCCAGTGCCTGCGTGTGTGCGGTGGCTTCCGTGGTGAGCTTCCTGTGCCTGTGTTCCTTCCCAGCCTTGGAAGGGCTTGAAACTTGGGGCTGCTGATTCTGGAGAAGTAGAGGTAGGAGCAGGCCCTGGCTTCATGAGGAAGGGGCTCTGGGCGCAGGGGTGCCCCTGTGGGCAGGATTGCTGGAGTCCAAGGTCAGCCTGGGCAGCATAGAGAGACCCCGCCCCTAAAGAAAGAACAGGGCCCAGTGTCCCTGGAGAGCCTGGGGAGGGAGGCAGAGGCCAGGGTTCTGTGAGGGCCTGGAGATGGGGGCTCTGGGTGTCCGTGAGAATGCGGCAGGCATGTTGGGTTCCAGCCGGGTTGACCTGAGGGTCTGGTGGGATGAACCCTCCTGGCTCCACCGTCATTTTGCGGTAGCCTCACTCTGACCTCTGACCTTTCCGAGCTGACCCAGGTCTCCCACACGTCAGCCTGCGTGTTCTTAATGCACAGTCGAGGGCTGCGCTCATTGGAATGTTCTGGTGTCACCGCCCACTTCACTTCTGTGCCTGGCAGCACCGTTTTACTCTGGTGGGGAGCACAGCCGCCTCACGGTTCAGCTCCCTCCCGTGTCCCCAGTGAGTGCGGCCGCTGCCCTCGAGGACCCTGGGCTCGCAGCCAACCAGGCTGGCACAGCCGTCCTTTCCCAAGCTGCCCTCGGGTGATCAAGCACTTCTTCCCAGGTTCCTGAAAGAACTCTGCACTGACTTCTCAAAGGCAAAATACAGCTCAGACTCAAGTCTTCGGTGCACAGCCCCAAGTTTCTTCTTTTTCTGTGAATGCTCACTGCCCAGCATGATGGATGGGCCTGGGCTCAGGACCTGATTCCACAGGCTCCTGCGCAGGCACCGGGGAGTGAGCCCAAGTGCACCATGTCTTCCGGGCTGGTGTCGCGACCCCTGGCCGCCGCCCCATCTCAGACGTCCCGTCGCAGCCGTGTTCCCGCCTCGTCTCCAGCTTTAGGGCCAGCCAGCGGCGTCACCTGCACACAAGCTGCCCTCTGTTCCGAAAGCACAGACCGTGCGTGTGGCCACGCGTCCGTGACGCAAACTCACATCTGCGCCAAGACGTTTGCGCACGGTTTTTTATCGATGGAGTAGGCAATGGAAGATGTTTGGTACAGCGTCTTGCATCAGTACATTGATCTAGTTAACCTGACAACACACCTACAAGGTTTTAAATCTTTCCTCAGAGGCCGTTTTTCATGGACTTTCTGTATCTGTTGGGGTTGTTGGATTTCGATGTGCCAGTCGCTTGTGCTTGGGCCCCTTGGGCACTAATAGCCACACTGCTGTGTGTGTGAAATTGGGACCTGGGCCTCACACTGCCGTCTGGGTGAGAGGCCCGTGGCCTCTGGGGATGAAATTGGGACTCAGCTCTCACACTGCTGTCTGGGTGAGAGGCCCGTGGCCTTTGGGGATGAAATTGGGACCTGGGCCTCACACTGCCGTCTGGGTGAGAGGCCCGTGGCCTCTGGGGATGAAATTGGGACTCGGCTCTCACACTGCTGTCTGGGTGAGAAGTCTGTGGCCTCTGGGGATGAAATTGGGACTCGGCTCTCACACTGCTGTCTGGGTGAGAAGTCTGTGGCCCTCAGCAAGGGCAGGTTTGCTTGTTTGGGAGAATGTTCTCATTTCAGTTTTTTAAGAGGATTAGAGTTGCTAACTTAACATTTATATTTATATTTGGAGGAGAGACTTGTCCTTGGTGAATGAGAAGTGTTTGTAGTTGGTTGGGTTTTAAGCTCATCAGGCTGACGGCACCCTCACTCCCCATTATTTGCCTCCTGGAGCTGCGAGTGTCCTTAGGTGACAACCCCACTCCAAATGGTTTTTGTAATTTCTCTGACTTGGAACTGAGACTTTCAGAAGGAGATTTTTAAGGAAGGATTTGTTTTTTAGTTAATTTTTCTCCCATATCAGGAAACACATGATTTTTTTTTTACATACAGTAACTTTAATATATTTTATTTTACAACTTAGGAATGCAATTTTAAAAGCAAGAACCCAGAACGTCATTAGTGTAAGCCGTGTTTCATATCAGTGCATTGTTTTTATATTAATGCGGGGGCAGTTCATATTTGAAGTATAGAAAAATATAGGAAGAAAGGGACATCTACATAGGAAAAGGCGAATTGATTTACGATCTGGTTAATTAGATAGTCGCTGCCTTGGCGTTCCCATGTTAGCTGGACATTCTTATAGCAGCAAATTCCATCTAAAAACGGTAAGAATTCAATAAGGAAGAACAGATACTCGTGGGCAGACCCTTCACGTGTGGGCGCTTCTCTGGAGTTCCCGCACTGACAACACTTGCTGCTCTAAACCGTTTTGGGGACGATTTGGCAGGGAGGGCGTCCGTGAGCGAAACCTCCGGCTGTGCCCAGGACTCCTGCACCCTGCGCATACTGTTCACTTCTCAATCTTGAGTTTGAACTCCACTTTCCCTTCATACGGGTCATGGGGGTTGTCGAAGGTCACGTGCTCCGCCATGACCTTGCACACAATGGCAACCTGCGCGTTCCTGGGGACGTTGAGGAGCTTTGCTGCCACCAGAGGGTTGCTGTAGTGGGGCTGAAATGGGGGTGCGGAAAGGAGAGGTGTTTCAAGAATCTCTGAAGTTAAGGAGAGAAAACTAAGCAAGGAGAGTGCCAGCAGTCAGGCTGGTACAGAGGCAGCTCTTGTGGGTGAGATGGGTCACGCCCTGGCATTGGTGAGATAACACCTCCCCACTTGAAAATGGAGAGGAACGGTCTGGAGGGCACAGACAATGCCAAGAGTAAGTTCGGCTTCAAACGATTATGATGATTAACATGAAAATAAAACAGGAAAAGCATATGGCATGGAGGAAAAGCTTTGAAGTGGATATGCAGTCATTTAAAAGGATCTGGGAGGTAGAAAAATTAGTCTGAGCGCAGTGGCTCACGCCTGTAATCCCAGCACTTTGGGAGGCTCAGGTGGGCTGATTGCTTGAGCCCAGGAGTTTGATACCAGCCTGGGCAACATACTGAGACCCTTTCTCTACAAAAAATACAAAAATTAGCTGGGCATGGTGATGTGGCTTCTCAGGAGGCTGCGGTGGGAGGATGGCTTGAGCCCAGGAGGCTGAGGCTGCCGTGAGCTGAGACTGCACCGCCGCACTCCACCCTGGGTGACACAGTCAAAAAAAAATACAAGAGTTATCATTGCTATTTTCATGTTGCTTGAGAGGAACGTTTCCAGGTAGATAGAAGAACCAGGGCTTGGGAAACACGCAGACCGTTCCGCCGTCAGGACCAGCTCAGTCACACCTGTTTCACTTTTGTATACGAAGGTGCTAGCTTTCCTTTTGCTAAGTTTGGTGAGGGAAGCATGGGAGGAAGGAGCCTACCTGGGCTTTCTTCCCGTAGTAAGGGAAGTAGTGCAGACTGAAGGTGCCGTTGGGAGGGTAGTATGCCACCTGCAGCGGCTGGCCGGGCTCGCGGGGCTGGTCCTGGGGAGGAGAGGCCACTGCCTGAGTCAAGTGCCTGCGTCTGCGTTCCTGCGTGTCGTGTGTGTGCGCGTGTGCACACATGCGCCGTGTAAGTGCTTGCACAAACACTTTATTGCATAATGAGCGTAAATCAGATGCAATCTTTATGATCAGTGCTGAGATCTCAGCACGCACAAGGCCCGGTGACCCCTCCAACTTGTGCTTCCAGCAGCTTGGTCTTGGAAGGATGACCTGGGTGGGTGAAGCTGGGAATTCCTGCTTGTCTGCATTCAAGAGTGGCCACTGTGAAGTGGCCAGTGCTGGGTTGCCAAACCGGGTTGCAAGTTGGCGTGAGTGAGACAGGCAGACCCCTGCCGCCCAGACCGAGAGCTGAGGCTTCGAGGGAAGCGAGGTTCCCACTGACACCCGAGCGGGACGGCTCCACGCGGTAATGGAACCACGCTGCGAAACCTTTGCCTTTGGGTTAATGGTGGAAGCAAACCTTAGAAAACATTTAATTTAAAAAATTTAGATTTAAAAAATGTTGACTTAAAAAGCAGTTTTGAGAAACACCTGGAATGAGCCTGAGATCAATGCCAACTCTTAGCAGTCTGAATACTAAACACAGTTAAACAGCTGTAGCTGCTGGCAAGATGGTGTATTTTGTAAAGCAAATAAAAAGAGCGGAACTGGTAGAAGTGTACAGGTCTTTCCACATCACCACCAAGCACTTTGAAACGTGCTGGTGATGTGCTACCCAGGTGCTTTTGGAAGCCAAGCAGTAAGGAAAAAGCACCGTTTTCCTTGCTGGGTTTTAGCCCCCACGGTGGAACTCACTGTGGGGGTGTCTATGCCGGGTTTACTGGGCCAACAGCTGACACTGCTGGAGAAAACCAGGCGGGCCGTGCCCAGTGTGGACCAGTGTGACCCCAACAAGCTCCTTCCCTGGGGTGCCCCTGCCTGCCGAGAAGCTGTACTCACCAGGAAGTTGCAGTCCACTCTGGGGGCCGAGCCATTGCTGGGGAGGAACTTGACGATCTAGAAGGGAAAAGCGTGAGTGTGCCCCCCTTCCCATGTGAGGTCAGCGGCACCTGCCTATGGCGCTGGGACCTGGCCGGCCCCAGCCTGGGCTCTCTGGCCCCTGTCTGGTTTGTGGCTTCCCTTGGAGGAATCTCCGCGGGTGTCACTAACTCATCATTCGGAGCCACAACCGTCCCCCCACCCACCCATCGCCAGGCCGCTTGGCCCAGGCTGCAGGAGGCGGCTGGCAGGTGGCAGATCTGGGGGGATGGTCTTAGCCCTCGAACTGTGTCCCGGTCTGTGGTGGGGCACTGAACCGGAGCACAGGCCGGCCGGCCTCACTGCAGGACTGGGTCCACCTCCTGCTTTGCGCAGCTCTTCTGGAAACCTCTCTCTGGCCCACTCCAGTCTCCAGCCCCTTCCCCACACCTCATCCCTGGGCTTCTCCAGCCCCAGCCGTCCCTCCTATTCTCCGAGGAGGGCGGCTGCCATGAGACGGGCACAGTGGCTGTCACACCCTGCTGGGACCCCTGTCACAGCCCCTCCATGCCGGCCGCGCTGAGACCCCAACTGACAAAGGGGCTTGCAGGTGTGGCAGGCACAAGTGAACAGCCTCTTCAATGGAGAAGGATCAGCGCAGGTGCCCAGAGGCCCAGCGCAGAGCTGCTGGTCAGTCCATGGAGTGGTGGCCCTCAGCCCTCTGCCAGGGGTCACCTCCCCACACCACCAAGGGTCCCCTGGTTCCATGTTGGAAGACTGCTTTAGAAGGTGCCAAACCCCTCCCAGTCCCGGCTCCAGAACCTGAGGCCTCTTTATCCAGGCCCTGGTGTCTCTGGCTGCTCTGAAGGGGCCCTGGCCTCGCAGAGACCCCCATTCGAGCGGTTCCACATGTTCCAGAGGGCTGGCTATGTGCTGGTGTCTGACTAGTGGTTTTAAAGTTGTATCTAAGAGCCAAACAGGATGGGTGTGTGCCGAATAAAGGTACAGGGTGGTGAGGCCGGAGTCCTCATCCCCGCTTGGGCCAGCCCCAGATGGGACACGTGTGCTCCTTGTGGTGGGTGTGAGTGAGAGACCCTGACCGCACTGTTGGAGCGGCGCACGGAGACCTTCAGTACTCACCCGGTTCATTTTAATAATGAAACACGGCTTTCCTTCTTCGAAGCCGAAGCCGGGATCCACCAGGCCTGAGCAGTTCTGCAGCATGTCTGCCGTGAACTTGCAGGAGAACTTGGTGTGGTTTGGAGCAAGGAAGCTCTCCTGGAAGAAGTACTGCTCGGAGGTGCAGTTGATGCCGTCCTCCTGGGCTGCTGGAGAGTAGCCTGCGGGACGGACGCACCTGCCAGCCCTGCCCTGCGCTGGCTCTGACGCCTGGCTCCCCTGGGAAGGCCTCTACCCCTGAGTGTGACTTTCTTACAGAATAAAGTCGAAGCTGTGGAGCCATTTCACACCTTACCTGCTAGGAAAGTGTGGAGAGTGTGTGTGAGGTCTGCCCAGGTTCTGTTATCCGAGACGTTGTAGACAATTTCCAGGCCTTTCTCCCCGTAAACATCCGGCCTTAAGGTTACCCCTGGAGAGAGAGAACTCTGGGTTTAGTGTCTCTGAATGCTCACCACATCCAAGCCATCGGCTCTGAAGTGGCTGAGGATACGCCAGAGGCTGTCACCCAGGGCTGGGGGCCAGGTCTTTCTGGCAGCCCAGGAGCCTCAGCTGAGTAAGCTTGTCTGCAGCACAGGAAAGCAGGACCCCCAGGACAGCATGGTCAGCATGTGGCCCAGGCGCTCCGCCTGGGGCGTGGAACCTGGCTGGCTGCCATCGGGGAGCGGCCGGGTCTCTCCACCAGGTGCCTGCTCTGTGACAGGTGACGACTCACTGGGAGGCTGCGACTGGGTTTCTATGTAAGATTGTATTTGAACACGCATTAAAAACATCTTCAGTGGTTTTGGTTAAGAACAAAAGCGGTCTGACAACATGTTAATTGTAAAACTGAACACCAGGATGCACTGAACTGTCAAGTGCACATCCTCGAACACTTTGCTGTTTCTGTGGACACACAGATGCAGAAAACTGTGTTTGCTGCAGGTCCTCAGGACCTGCCCGCCACCCAACGCCACTTGCCTTTCTCTTTCCCGTGCGACTGGGAGCCTCTCTCTCTCTCTCTTTTTTTTTTTTTTTTTTTTTTGTCATTTCATGTCAACTCACCTCATTCTTTCCCTAAACGAGGTTTCATTGTGTGAAGCCCGCAGTTTGCTTAGCAGGTCCCCTATGGATGCAGCTGGCTTTACATTTGAGGGTAGGTGCGGCTGTTTAAGGGATGTTGTTAGAGTAGCATCTAGCCACGATTTAAAATGAAAACCTTCGGCAGGGCCTAAGGGAAAGGCGGATCTGCACTTGCTCCGCACACTGATGGGCCCGTCGGCCGTGCGGCCTCTGACGACTGGATGCCTGTTCCCTGTTCCTCGTCCTGGTGCCCTGCTGATGTGCAGCTGACCAGCGGGTCTCTTTCCTGTTGGTCTCCGGGCATGCTCCTTTCCCGTGCCTCCTTGCAGAGACATTCCATGTGTGTATACAAGCACAGGAAGTGGGTGGAAAAACTTTGTCTCTGTAACAAAACCCTCTGTTTCATAATTAAAACTAGAGCCAAAGTTGGATATAATTTGGGGTCATTTTTCTCATGGAAAGAAACTGAGGGGCCACTCATGCCCTGGGGCTGCCGGGCTGGCTGCTCTGGGCTTCATTTCTGGGGGGCACAGGTCCCCTGAGCATCTTCAGAGCCCCTCGGTGTGGGGCCATCTGGGCCTCCGGGGCATGGCATCCCCAAGCTTACCTGGTGACCGTAGCTGGTCTTGGTAGTCCGGCGTGTACGGGTCCACCGTCTGCATCAGCACGTAGAGGCACAGGGCGAAGAGCCCGGTCATCACCACGTAGAAGGCCACGTAGTACAGGCTGATCCACACTGTGACATGAGGCGGGTGCAAAATTCACGTCAGCCATTTGAACGGGCACAATTCAGTGGTCTTCAGTGCCTCCATGATGAGGCGCGACCATCTCCCCTACCTAGTTCCAGAACATTCTCATCCCCCAAAACAGAAAGCCTGCCTCCACGAACAGTCACTGTGCTCCCCTCCCAGGCATGCACCACGGGCTGCGTGCCGCCTCTGGCTTTGCCTGTCTGGATGTCTGCACAGGCAGATCCTGTGACCCAAGGCCCTTGCACCCGCTGCCTTCACTCCAGCCACTGTTTGAGATGTGGCCGAGGATGCGCCCCCACCCCAGCTCCAGCAGGAACTGAGGACCCTCTGAGGGGAGAGTTATGGTTCCCCTCATCACAGGAAGGGAAACTGAGGCAGAGAGGTGCCATCCTGCCCATGGTGACCGGTAGTGTAGCTTCGAAGAGCACGGCTGGCCCTGCTTCTACAAGGACGTCAGGAGGAGAAAGGGAGGAGGGGAGGCCCTGGACACGGCTCCTCTCGGCAGCAGGGGTGTCCGTGGGCACTGGCCACTCGGTGCGGCTTCCTCTCATCTGCAGCTAAGACTCTCCCTCAGAGTCAGAACAAATGGCAGCCACCGCCGGCTCCTGGACACGGTGGCTGCCTGCATGGTCTCCATCTCTGGAAATTAGCGTGTGTGGATCCCAGCCGGTGTTTTCGGGCATTTTCAGGGAGACACCACTGGGAAGAAGATGGCTTTGTGTTCGCTGCAGCTTCTCTTTCTGGAAAGTGGGATCAACTGAGCCTCCTCCTTCTCTCCGGTGATGTGGGGTGGATTCTGCTTAGTGAGTCATTCTCCAATGACCCAAAACACAACCAAAGGGCAGGACCAAGTCAGAGAGAAGCAAGGGAGCGTGTGGCCCAGAGGCCGGAGCCCGGAGCCCGGAGCCGCGATGGGAGGCTGTGGCCTCTCCTGTGAGTTGGGACAGTGCAGGTCTCCGAGCCTGCTGCCTTCTCCCAAAGCCAAGGTCCAGCGCTCGGCTCGGGCCTGGGTCTTGCTCACCCAGCGTCCACTCCGGGTCCCTCCTCTCCCCGCGGGCATCCGCGGCGACAGCGCTCTCGTGTGGCGTGGGTGTGTGGCGTGAGCATGTGGCCACCAGCAACTTGACTTCAGGTTCCGGCTTTGGGTTTCCAGCTGCAGCAACTCGGGGCCAGCTATGGAGGTAGTGGAGGGTTCTGTTCTCTTGCTGGATCACGCCTGGCACCTCCCTGGCACTGGACCTGCAGGTCTGTGCCTCAGTGTCCCCAGGTCACTCCTGACATGGCTTCTGACATGGCCACCTGCTCCCAGAAACCTATGCTCGTGAAGGAAGGGGTCTCCGTCCCCCCACTGCGGGTCCTGTGGGTCTACCCTGGGGCCCATGGTGCATGGTGGCGACCTGGGCGGTGCACGTCTCCCTGGCAGCTGCTGACCCACTCCATGGCGAGTCTCAGCCCGACCAGGTGCCTCGCCCCTGCCTCCCAGGTCGGAGCCAGAGGTTGGCCAGGCTGGGCCCAGGCTTGGGTGGGCCATGCTCCCTGCACGTCCTGGGCCCCCGCTTGCACCACGGTGTTCAGGGCACGCTGCAGTGCACAGGACGGGGTTGGGAGGTGAGTGGGAGCCTCATTCCTGCCAGCTCACTCTGCCCCCCTCCACATCCCCCACTTCTGTAAGAACAACATGTCCTGTTCCTTTTGCTTTTGTCATTTCCCTTGAATTCTGTTTTCCTGGGGGCCTAAGACTTTCTCATCCCCAAATGGAGGCCACGTCTACCAGCCAGGCAGTGAGACCATCCTGGAAGGTTCCCTGTGGTCCCGCAGCCAGGAGGCAGCACGTGGGAATCTCAGCATTAGAATGGCCCGAAAGATGGGGCTTCCGAGGGCATGGCCAGCAGCCCTCAGCCCTGGACCTGGCCCAGGAGCCCCCTCCACCCAGGTCCCTTCCTCTCCAGGAACAGGGTATTTGTTTTACTTCAAATGTGCCATGGCTCCAGCTGGCTCTGGTGCCCTTTGACACTGAGGCGCCTTCAGGGAGGGCTGCGGCCTTCACCAGTGCTGCGGTGTGTGGGGGAGGCTTGGCAACATGTCCAGGGTGTTCCCAGCACATCTCAGCTGCACATGCAGGTGGGGCGGGTCTGGAGCTCTGCAGTCACACCTCAGCGCCGGGACCCCCAGAGCGGGGCACCATGGGGACAGAGGAGGGCTCAGGCTTCCCTGGGAGCTGGGGGTTGTGCCTGGCCGGCCAGTGCAGCTGCGTCCGGAGGCTCGGGGTCCTCGGGGAGGTGGGGACGTGCAGGTGCTTCCCCCAGACTCTCCCACGAGGGGTGAGGGCTTTTCCCAGAATGGGTTTGGCAGCCCTGATGTAGGCGCGGACGCTTCCACCACTGTGTGGCCTTGGAGGCTCAGGCATGTGCTTTCCTCCCGAGGGCCAGGCCGCCCGCGCCTCTGCGCAGTCACGGGGACAGGACGCTGCAGAGGGGACCTCGCACAGGGCGCAGGTGCTGCAGGCTGAGCGAGGCCAGGTCCTGCCTTCCCTCCGCGTCTGGACGCCAGCAGTGTCCCGGAAAGGGGCTGCGGCCGCGTCTCGGGAAAGCCCCTGATTCAGGTCCCTGAGTGAATCTGTGCGACCAAGGAGTTGCCATTGCCACCTTTTACATTATTTTAAAAATGATTCACTTTAGAAATATACTTTTAAAATGCTGTTTTCAGACATACAACTGAAATTTGGGGCCAGTCTGTGGACATCCTCCACGGGCGGCATTCTGCAGTCGGGTGCCAGGTCAACCCAGCCTTTGACATGCTCTGGGGACCCTCACTTTCCCTGGGGGGCAAGCGAGGCCCTGCCCGAAGCCCGTCCAGGCCGTCTGGGCAGGAGCGTCTGGGTCTCACTGTCAGGGCCCTCTGCCCCCCTCCTCCTGAGCTCACCTGGAGGCCGCGTTCTCCAAGCAGCGCCCCCATGCACCCAGCCTTGCTGCCCCAGCACGTACCCCAGCGGGGCAGGGTGCGGCCCAACATCTGCCCGGTGTCCGGGTTCCAGCAGTAGCGCTGGAACTCCTCCATGCGCTGGCTGCACGTCTTCTTCTCCTGCAGCGCCGCCATCGTCCCTGGCCTGGTAGCCTCCCACCTGCTCCCTGCACCCGCTACGTCCAGACGGAGGCCAGATGCCCTCCTCTGGGCTTTATAGTTTCCTCTGCTAGAGGTCAAAGGCATTGCAGGCCACAGATCCCAGGGAGAGCTCGGGAGCCGAGTTATCAGCGCTGGCCATCGCCTCCCCAAACACCAGGGGTTGGGCGCAGCCCGGCTGTCGCGCCCGGGGTCAGGACTGTGCCCCACACCCCGCTGCTCTTGGGATGCTCTTGGCTGCAGCTGTGTCTGCTCTGATAGCAGCGAGGGCGCGTTCCGGTGGGCAGCACTCACAGCCCGGTCCCTTTCCTGCTCTCCTTCAGGAGGGAGATCAAGGTTGGAGCAGGGCCGGCCTGGACCCACTGTGTCCTCGACCTTGGGCTGAGCCCGCTGGGGCCGCCTCCCTGGCCTGGGAGGGTGTGAGGCAGGAGAGTGAGGGGCCACCGGCTTTGTGGGCCCCCAGCCGTGGCTGCCCCGATTCTGGGTCACCCAGTGGAAAGGGGAGCCTAGCAGCCGGAGCTGAGTCGGCAGGAAATGCGGGGGTCCTGGGGGCTCTCATAGTCACCCAGAGCGGCAATGTCCTCTTAGATTCCCAGAGGGCTGGGGCACCGAGGGCCCTTTAGGATATTTTTTTTCTATGGAGGAATTCATAAACATAAACTCTTAAGTCTAGAGGTCCCCGAAATTAAGTTCCCAGGAGCCCTGAGCATCTGTTGAATGCAGATTCAGCTCCAGTGAGCCCTGGGTGAGGGTGGCGGTGGGCAGACTGCATTTCTAACAATCCTGGTGGGAGGAAGTAAGGCAGGGGTCCAGGTGGGGGGTGCTCAGCCTGGGCAGCACATTGGGGTCACCGGGGGTCTGGGCAGTGCATCGAGGTCACAGGGCCGGGGCAGGGGCCGTGAAGTCATCACTGCCCACTTCTGCCCAGAGATTCTGCCTGAGCCCCTTGCCCTGGGAGCGGAGCGCAGGACGTGGAGATTCTGCCTGAGCCCCTCGCCCTGGGGGCGGAGCGCAGGACGTGGAGCGCCAGCAGGCGGCCCTGCTTTGTGGCGCCCTGCGGAATCCCGGCGCAGAGGCTTTGCTGCTGCAGACAGGGGTCTTGGGTGGCGAATGCCATGGCCGCTGGCTGGCTGCAGCGCCGGCCTCTGCAGGGGGTTGACGGGAACGCAGGGGGTGAATGGAAGGTGCGCAGGGGTGTTTTGACAAATATGAATCGAAGTCAACTGAAATGAGAAGGCTTGTGCATCCAGAATGACATGCAGAGTTTCTCCCACACTGTCACCTCCAGATCATTCCTCTCAGGAACCTGTGTAACCAAATTCATTTCTTAGAAGAAAGAAAAGCCCTCTAGGCATTATGCTGCTTTAATTTTTTAAGATAATTTAGAGTTTGCAAAATAGTCACCCTAAAATTCAAATGGAATGACATCATTTTATCCTGCATTTCTATAATTTTTTTTCCTTTTTTAAATTTCTAATTTTTATTTATTTAATTTTTTTTTTTTTTTTTTGTAGAGATGGGGTCTCCCTATGTTGCCCAGACTGGTTTAGAACTCCTGAGTTCAAGTGATCCTCCCACCTCGGCCTCCCAAAGTGCTAGGATTACAGGCGTGAGCCACTGTGCCCGGCCATAATTTCTCAATGGACCCATCCCACACATTTTCTTTAACATTGTACCCATTTTGACTTTGGAATTTTAGGGCAATTAAAAAACAGGATCTGGCAGTAGACCACAGTCTAATTGTTCACAGCCTGTAGCCCTGGGATCCCAGAGGGCCAGAGATCAGACAACACCCGTATGCAACAATTGCTGTCTGTGAAGTGTATAGATGCTCCTGAAATGAACACAGTATGAATTCCTTCTAAATATCTTTGAATTTAGTCTTTCTAACGTAGTCTCAGAATTTCCAGAAGCAAGTGCATGTGCTGACCTATACACATATCAGAATGACCTTCTTCTGGACACATACGTGTGGGGAGGAGCGCCAGGGACCTTGGTAGAGGGCAGTTTCCCCACAGCATGCTATGGAACACAGAACTAGGTGCTCCATAACAATTAGGTCCCAGACAATGAGGGGAGCCCAGAATCCCACCCCCTTCTGGCGGTCACTTTCACCCCTCTTCCCTCACCTGAGTGGTGTCAGACACAGCCTGGTGGAAAGTCAGGACTGTGATCACCACACTGTGACAAGGCCACCCCCAACTGTGGTGTCAGTGGAGACCAAGTGGAGAGCCAGGACTCCTACCCACCCATCCAGCCGTCCTCAGGAGCCCACCCGGAGACTCCCAGTGGGAAACCTAGACTTCTAGCCCTACATGGGGGTGACAAGGAGAAGCCTCTCCCATTTGCTGCTAAAGTGGGGTCAGAGAAAGTAAACAGAGAAAGATTAAATAATAAGAAAATGTCCAGGTTTCAGTAGATAACCACTCGTCACACAAAGAATGAGAAGATTTTAAAATGACTTAACACAGGCTGGGTATGATGGCTCATGCCTGGTTATCCCAGAGCTTTGGTAGGCTGAGGCAAGACTATCCTAGAACAGGAGTTCCAGACCAGCCTGGGCATCTCTACTTAAAAAAAAGAAACATTCTAAAAAACGAATTAAAGAAGACAATATATGCAACACCAAGGTAACAGAGATGTTAGAATTAGCTGAGAAAAATTGTAAAACAGCCATAATAAAAATGCTTGAATAGCAATTACAAACAATCCTGAAACAAATGAAAAATTAGAAAGCTGCAAAATATGGAAAGTAAACTGACAGAACCAAAAGTAGTAATAAACAAATCCACAATCATAGTTGAAGATCTCAACACTTCTCTCTTAACAACTGATAGAACAACCAAATGGAAAATTAGCATGGATATAGAAGAACTCGGCATCATCAACCAACAGGATGTCATTGACATTCGTAGACTACTCAGCAGAGAATACACATTTGTTTTAAGTCCCCATGAAATATCAATCAAGATACGCCATATCTTGGGCCATAAAGGAAGTCTTAGCGAATTTAAATAATTTAAATCATAAAGAGTTTGTTCTCCAATCACAACTGAATCAAATTAGATATTAATAACAGAGATAACAGGAAAACCTCCTCCAAATAGGAAAGCTGAACAACGTACTTCTAATAGCTCATGAATCAAAAAGAAAGTTTCAAGGGAAATTTTAAAAATATATGGAACTGAATGAAGAAAAAAATATATCAAAACTCATGGGACATAGCTAAAGCAGTATTAAGAGGAAAATTTATAGCACTAAAAATGTATATTTTGGAAAACAGGAAAAGTCTCAAAAAACCTGAGCTCTCATCTCACAAACCTAGAAAAAAAGAAAAGCAAATAAAGCAAAGGCAAGCAAACAACAACAACAAAAACAAGCAGAAGGAAGAAATTAAAAGATAAGAGCCGAAACTGGTGAACCTGAAAATGGAAACACAGTCAAGAGGACTGGTTCTTTGAAAAGATCAATAAAATTAATAAACTTGTAGCTAGAGAGGAGTCTGACATGATTGATAGCAGGAATAAAATAAGGGCTATCACTACAGACCCTGCAAACATCGAAAAGATAAGGAAGGAAATACTACATGCAATTCTACGTGCACAAACTTTACAATTTAGATAATAGACTGCTTCATCAAAAATCACAATTCACCCAATTTCAAATAGATAATGTAAATAGCCTGTAACTATTAAGAAAACTGAGTTCATAATTTAAAATCTCCCAATTAAGAAACCTCTAGGCCCAGATGATTTCCTGGGACGATTATACCAAATGTTTAATAGAGAATTAACACTAATTCTTCACCATCTTTTGGAAAATAGGAGAAGAGGAACTGTTTCCCAACTCATAAAACCAGTGTTACCTTTATACCAAAATTAAACAACAATAGTACAAAAAAAGAAAACTACAGATCAATATCCCTCATAAATATAGATGCAAAAACCATAAATAAAATATTGGTAAATTGAATCCAACAAAGTATAAAAAGCAAATGCTTTGTGGGATGTATTCCAGGAATGCAAGGCTGATTCAGTATTCAAAACCCCGTCAGTGTGATCCACCACATTAACAGGCTGAAAGAAAAAAAAACACATGATCATATCAATCAGTGAAGAAAATGTATTTGATGAAATTCAGCTTCCATGTGTCAAAAGCTCTCAGCAAACTGAGAGTAGAAGGAAGCCTACTCAACTTGATTAAAAACATTGGAAAAAACCCCACAACTAACAGTATGCCCAATGGTGAAAGATGGAACTTTTTTACCCCAAGACTGGGAAGAGGGTTCCCTCATTCCTATTCAACATTGTCCTGGAAGTTCTAGCTAGAGCAATGAACAAGAAGAGGAAATAAAAAGCATGAATGTCAGAAAGGAAGAAATAAAACTGTCTTTATTTGCAGATAACATGAGTGCATATGTAGAAAATCTCAAAGAATCCATAACAAAACTCCTACAGCTCATAAGTGAGTTTAAAAAGGTCTCAGGATATAAGATGAAGGTGCGAAAATTCACTGTACACCTATATACTAGCAATAGATGTATGGATACCAAAATTAAAAATACAATGCCGGCCTGGCCACAGTGGCTCACGCCTGTAATCCCAGCACTTTGGGAAGCTGAGGTGGGAGAATCCCCTGAGGTCAGGAGTTTGAGACCAGCCTGACCAACCTGGAGAAACCCTATATCTACTAAAAATACAAAATCAGCTGGGCGTGGTGGCACATGCCTGTAACCCCAGCTACTCAGGAGGCCGAGGCAGGAGAATCGCTTGAACCTGGAGGTGGAGGTTGCGGTGAGCCAAGATTGCACCATTGCACTCCAGCCTGGGCAAAAAGAGCAAAACTCCATCTCAAAAAAACAAACAAAAACAAAAACATCATGCCATTTCTGATCGCTCAGAACCAAGAGGCATATTTAGGTGTTAATCTAACAAAACATGTACAGGATTTGCATGCTGAAACCCATGTAATATTGATGACAGAAATTAGAGATTGGATAAACAGAGATGCACACCATGTTTATAGCTTGGAAGACTCAACAAAGATATCAGTCTCACCAAATTGACATGTGGGTGTAACACAATTTCTATCAAAATCCAAGCATGATGTTTTTGGTAGGTATATACAAGATTATTTTAAAATTTATATAGAAAAGCAAAGGAACTGAAATAAGTAAATATTTTCTTGCATATTTTGAACATAGGGTTTTTTGAAAACAATTTTTGAAATTTTTTTTGAAAAACAACAATAAAATGGGAGGACTCAGTCTACCCAACCTCAAAGCTTGTTATGTATCTACAGTAAAGAAGATCGTGTGGTGTGGTCGGAGGGAGACACACAGGTCAGTGGAACAGAAGGGAAAGTCCAGAGGTAGACCCACACAACTGATTTCTGACAAAAGCGCAAAAGGAATCCAGTGAAGCAAAAATGGCCCTTTCCACAAACAGTGCTGAAGCAATTGGACACCCATTGGCCAAAGGGGGAGGAAAGAGAGCCTCAGCCTCTTAAACCGCATACAGAAGTCAACTCAGAGTGAATATGACGTAAATGTGAATTATAAAACCATAAAACTTTTGGGGAAAAGATGGGAGAAAATCTTCAAGATCTAGGGCTAGACAACACCAAAAAACCACAATCCGTCATATTTATATTTCACAAAATTTAAAACTTCTGCTCTATGAAAGCCCATGGAGAAAGGAGGCAGAGACAAGCTGTCACGGGGAGAGGACACTCGAGAAACGTGTGCCTGGCAAAGGAGTAGTATCTGATACCGGCAGAGTCTCAAGACTCATGGCAGGAAAGCAAACAGTCCAGTTGTAACATGGTCAAAAGACCTGAAGAGACCTGTCAGCCAACAGCACGCACCGATGGCAATCAACACGTGGAAAGGCGTTCGTCCTCGTCCGACACTAGGGAAATGTGAATTATAACCGTATGGGAGTACCCCGCGCCTGCCGGGAGGGCCCAAATAAAGACCGTGGCAGCACTAGAGCCTGGGGAGGATCTGAGGAGGGAGCTGCTCGCCGTTGCTGATGGAAATGTAAAATGGCTAGGCCGCTCCAGAAAATAACTTGCCGGTTTCTTCAAAACTAAACGTGCAATTACTGTGTGACCCAGCGTTCACCCCAGAGCAACAGAAACGTATATTCACACAGAGGCCTAATGTTTGCAGCAGCTTTCTTCATGATAGCTAAAAGGTGGAAACGATCCAGGCGGCCTTCAGCCGGCGAATGGAAACAGACTGTGGTGCCCTCTGCGGAGCACAGCTCAGGTGAGGAGGAGTGCCTGGCACCTGGACGACTGTGCTGAGTGAAAGATGCAGACCCTAGAAGGCCACATCCTGTCTGACTCCAGTCATACACGGTTCTTGGAGAAGTCGTGTAGCCAGGTGTTGAGAAGGACGGGCTGGAGGAACACGAGTGCGATCTGTGAGGGGCCCAGGAGGGGCTCGTGGATGAGGCGGCCTTCGTCTCGACCGTATGGATATCAGTATCCTCGCTGCTTGGTGAGATGCCATCTCTACGGGAAATGGAGTTAAGGGTATGCAGGACCTCTCTGGATTGTTTCTGAACACTGCATGTAAATCAACAATTGTCACAAAATAGTTGAATTAGAAAGGGATTTCCAGCGCCAGATGAATTTGGGAAACTGTGTACTTCTCTTTTGAGAGCCACGTTCATTCTGAAATCACTAAGTAAGCCCTGTGATGGGCATATTTAACATATTTTTAACTTTGCTTGTTTAACATATTTAACCTGGTTTAACCAAACACTTCCCAACATGACCGCACGTGGAACAGCCCTCAGTCCAATGGGAAACTGTCCTCCTCAGACCCTCCATGTCCGCAGCATCTGCACCACTTGCGGGCTTGTTATAGGTAGACCATCTGGGCCCGCTGAAGCAGAGTCTTTATTGAAGCAAGGACTCCGGGCGATTGATGTCTGTAGCTGTTAGAGGTATGGCCCAGGACTGGCAGGGAGACATCAGCAGAGGTGACTTCACTTCACAAAGCTCTGCAGTTGCCCTGATGGGTGAGCAGGCAGGAAGGAGTTAAAATGATCAGCCCAAGGTCATCAAGGTCACCGCTGTGAAGGGCAGGGCTGGGCCCCTGCAGGTCTCCTGGGATATCACTCACCTCAAATATTTACTCATATCCACCTGCCAAAGCTCTCTGGAGGCCAGAGGCCCTTGCTTCAGCCTCCTTGGTTGCTACAGAGGACCCTGCACCCAGGGGCAGCCCTGGTGCCCTCCCACAGGTGCCTTTTCTCCTGCGTGGAACGGGGTGGGCGGGCGGTCTCAACCTCTCCTCACTCTGGCATTCTTCCTTTCTGGGATCCTTTGCTTTTTCTCTGTGAGCTGGACCCAACACCCTGCTCACTTCCTCCTCATTCTTCTCCAAACCTTTATTGAGTACCTACTGTGTGCTGGAATAAGACAGGCAGGGCCATGCCCTCATGAAGCTGACATTCCTATTGGTGTGACCATCTGCAGGTGTGTCACAGGTGTGTCCCAGGTGTGCCCCAAGTGTCTCAGGTATGTCTTACATGTCCCCCAGGTGTGCCCCAGGTGCATCCCAGGTGTGTCCCAGGTGTGCCACAGCTGTCTCAGGTGTGTCCTAGCTGTCCCCCAGGTGTCCCCAGGTATGCCCCAGGTGTCTCAGCTGTCCCCCAGGTGTGTCCCAGGTATGCCCAGGTGTATCTCAGGTGTGTCCCAGCTGTCCCCAAGTGTGCCCCAGATGTGCCCCAGGTGTGTCCCAGGTGTGTCTCAGGTGTGTCCTAGCTGTCCCTCAGATGTGTCTCAGGTGTGCCCCAGCTGTCCCCAGATGTGCCCCAGGTGTGCACTAGATGTGCTCCAGGTGTGTCCCAAGTATGCCTCAGATGTGTATCAGGCGTGCCCCAGGTGTGCCCCAGCTGTCCCAGGTGTGTCCTAGGTGGGTTCCAAGTGTGCCCCAGCTGCATTTTAGGTGTTTCAGGCGTGGCCCAGATGTGCTCCAGTTGTCTCAGGTGTGCCCCAGGTGTTCCCCAGCTGTGTTCCAGGTGTGTCTCAGGTGGATTCCAGGTGTGCCCCAGGTGTGCCCAGCTGTCTCAGGTGTGTCACAGGTGTGTCCCAGCTGTCCCCAGGTGTGTCCCAGGTGTGTCCAAGTGTGTCTCAGGTGTGTCCCAACTGTCCCCAGATGTGCCCCTTGTGCCCCAGCAGTCTCAGCTATCCCAGGTGTGCCCCAGCTGCCCCAGGTGTGTCCTAGGTGGGTCCCAAGTGTGCCCCAGCTGCATTTTAGGTATTTCAGGTGTGCCCCAGGTGTGTCCCAGATGTGTCCCAGGTGTGTCTCAGGTGTGCCCCATGTGTTTCCCCAGCTGTGTCCCAGGTGTGTCTCAGGTGGATTCCAGCTGTACCCCAGCTGTGTCCCAGGTGTGCCCCAGCTGTATTCCACATGCACCCCTCTAAGTGGAGCCTTGGTTTGGTGTAGCTCTGGGGATCTTCTGCTCCCTGGTCCTGGTGTCACCTGCAGGTGTCACCTGCAACTGTCTCTTGGCAATACTGCCTTGCCTGCAAACGCCAGGTGAGTAGAAGAAAAATGATGGGCGCTGACCCTTCCATAAGCGCTGGTGTCCCACTTCAGAAAGCTGTTCACCCCAAGAAGCTGTTCTCTAAATTCCTATTATTAGGTGGTTTTCTTCTCACTTAATATTTTCTTAAAAATAAAAATGAAATATGGCAGGAAAACAGCCTTCATAAATTAAGGTTTCTCCTGGCACCACCCTCTCCTGTCCAGCCCACATCCCACGAGGAAACAGCAGGCTTGAGCCCAGCTGCTGAGGCCGGGAGTGGCTGGCGCAGCTCAGAACACAGCTTTGAGCCCCTCTCCGGCCCGGGGCCCCAGAAGCCTGGGGGCTGTTTGTTCTCAGGGGAAAAGCCAGGTGGCCCTTCGGAGGAAGGGGCTGGGCAGAATGTCTAATCGGATTCCAAGCAGCTCAGGGGATTGTCTTTTTCTAGCACCTTCTGCCCCTCCTAAGCATCCTCGGTGACCCCAGCTGGGATTTAGCCTGGTGCTGTGTCAGCTCCGGGCTCTCAGGGGCTCCCCAGTGGTCCCCAGGCACCCTCGGCACGGTCAGGGCGTCTCCCTCGTCCAGCGAGGGCAGGGACGGGCCACAGGCCAAGGGCAGCAGTCAGGCCTGCTCTGGCTGTGCTTGCCGCCGGCTTGGCCTCAGCTGATGGGCCCTCACGCCTGAGGCGGGCAGGAAGCCAGCTCCGGGATGGATTTCGGGTCCCTGGAGACCGTGGTGGCCAACTCTGCCTTCATCGCCGCCCGAGGCAGCTTTGACGGGAGCAGCTCGCAGTCCTCCCGGGACAAGAAGTACCTGGCCAAGCTCAAGCTGCCCCCGCTGTCCAAGTGTGAGTCCCTCCGCACCAGCCTCAGCCTGGAGTTCGAGAGCGTGTGTCTGGAGCAGCCCATCGGCAAGAAGCTCTTCCAGCAGTTCCTGCAGTCGGGGGATAAGCACCTGCTGGCCCTGGAGCTCTGGAAAGACATCGAGGACTACGACACAGTGGACGATGACCTCCGGCCTCAGAAGGCCAAGACCATCCTGGCTCAGTACCTGGACCCCCAGGCCAAGCTCTTCTGCAGCTTCCTGGATGAGGGGACGGTGACCAAGTGTAAGGAGGGGTCCGTGGAGAGTCAAGACAGGCTCTTCCAGCCTCTGCTGCAGGCCACCCTGGCACACCTGAGCCAAGCCCCCTTCCAGGAGTACCTGGACAGCCTGCAGTTCCTGAGGTTCCTGCAGTGGAAGTGGCTGGAAGCCCAGCCCATGGGGGAGGACTGGTTCCTGGACTTCAGGGTCCTGGGGAAAGGGGGCTTCGGGGAGGTGTCGGCCTGCCAGATGAAGGCGACCGGCAAGCTGTACGCCTGCAAGAAACTGAACAAGAAGCGGCTGAAGAAGAGGAAGGGCTACCAGGTGAGCCGGGAGGCGCCGCGGCAGTGGGCGCAGGGCACAGAGGGCCCCACGTCGCCCTAGCGGCCGGCGCCTAAGGGAGCGTGCACGCCAGCCTTGCCACCGGGATCCCTGTGACCGTGCGGGCACAGGCAGTTTGCGTCCATCTGCAGAAGTCCCTCCTCGGAGAATGGCCTCCACGTTTTTGAGTGGGGATGTGTCATGTTCGGTCCTCACTTTTTCACCAGCCACAGAATAGCCTTGAGTATGAGGGAAAGGGCCTCGCAGGGCAGGCTGCGGAGGGCGGGGTCTCCGGATTCTTTGCCCTGGCTGTGGAAGACTTTCCACCCCGGCTCCTGTCACAGCAGAGAATGCGGGAGGAATGGAGGCGGGACGGAGTCAGCCACACTCTGATGACTTGTGTATGTTAGACGGACAGAGCCCGGCGTGACGCCGGGTGCAGGGACTGTTTCCCCGAGCGGGGCTGTTCTCCGGGTTGGGAGTGAATGACAGGCACGCGGGTGGCGCTAAGTTTCATCTGCTCTGCCCCGCTGGCGTCAGACTGTGCATCTGGGCCAGGATCAGCAGAAGCTGCTTACAGGTCTTAAGGGCGAGAGGCAGCGGCCGTGCCGGGTGTGGACGTGATCTCCGGAGCCAGCCCCCTGCCCTTCGGCTCCACGCGGCTCCTGGCCTCTCCCCGCGCAGCTGTGTTGAGGGCACAGGAAGCTCTCACGGGGAAGCAGCAGCCACTGTGCACCCTGGCTCTGCAGGGCCTCAGCCCTGAGTGAAGGTGAAATACCAGCTGCTCGTGGCGCTGGGTGGAGGCCCCGGAACGTCGGGTGTTCTCACCGTGGAACTCAGGGGAAGTTGCTGTGCCTTGTGCTTGTAGCAGTGATTCTAAAAAATGAGCTTTCTTGACCTCTAATTCCCACACCATGCCATTCACATCTACCTGTAAGTTTAACCCACCACTTAGTCTCTTCTGCCTTCGGTCACCTAATCCCACTTCACGCTGAGATCAACTGAACACCTCCCCGTGAAGTGCAGACAGAGGGCCTCCTCCTCCAGCAATTCCTTCTTCAAAGAGGGATGTGCTGTCCTGATCCACACACTCACACGTTGTTCAGTGGAGCATGGTGAGGTCTTAAAGACAAAACAAAGCAGGGTCGTGGAGTGGTGTGGCAGGTGCTGGTCTGTGAGCCCAGCCCAGGGGCCAGGTTGGGAGGGGCTGTGGCTGCAGGATTGCTGGGCAGGCCGGGCTGCTGGCATACCCATCCGGGTTGCTCAGCCTTGGGCTTGAGCCTCCCCTTGCCAGAGGCTGGTCCAGAAGGCTGGAGGCCCCTGTACGTGAAGGAATTCACGTCTGATTTTCTGAAATAGGGGTGCTGGCATGTTTTGAAGTCCTTTGCAATTGCTTCGTGAAAGCTGCATTTAAAGCGTGTTTGCAACTCTGTTTCGTGGCTGTGGGTGCCGTGGGCATGGCCATGTGCACACAGTCTCTGCGATGCCCCTGGCCCCTTTCCTGTTCAAAGCCAGCACTGATGCAACACCTCGCTTTTCAGGGTGCTATGGTGGAGAAGAAGATTCTGATGAAGGTGCACAACAGGTTCATCGTGTCTCTGGCCTATGCGTTTGAAACCAAAGCTGACCTCTGTCTGGTGATGACCATCATGAATGGAGGCGACCTCAGGTGAGGGCTGGTCAGGAGGGTGCCAGGGGCTCTGCTTTCCCACTGTGTCAGGGTTTCCAAGGCCTGATGGGGCTGCTTCCCGTGTGCAGAGCCGTGGCGGCCAAGCCCTGCCCTTGAGAGAACAGTCCCCTTCTCACTGTCTGCAGGCGCTGGTCCCTGAAACAATGCACCCCACACCCACGTCAGTGCAGAAGCCCGGGAGGCGACCAACCCGCCAGGCAGGGCACATCCTGTGTGCACCCTGGTGTGGGTGTGGGGGGCACGTGGTGCCTCGGGGGACAAGTGATGCCGTGGTGGGGGGCTCTGCAGGGCTGGGGGCCTTGCACCAGGAGGGTAAATGAAGATGGACTTCACCAGCGCCCGCTCCTAGGGCCGACGCCGGAGCTGGAGACAAGTCCAGCTGGGGGCCATGGCTTTGCTGTGCCCTGGCAGAGGGGAGGTGCCACCGCCTCCACAAAGTCCTGGCCACAGATCGGCCTCAGGCAGGCCCCAGGCCGGGTGGGAGATCAGAGCTCAGGCTCGCAGTGGACAGAGACCGGCTTGGCAGCTGAGCCTTAGCCACCGTCTGCTGCTTCCTGGTCTGTACAATGGGGAGAGATAATACCCAGTCCAAACATTGTTGGAATTTCAGACAACACGTGTGAAATACCTGGAGTGTCTGGCACCTGTAGGTCGGGGGGCCAGGGCCATGGCGGTGGTTGGCAGCACCGTGCCCCATTCTCACCTGCTTTTAATTTCCAAGGAAACGCCTCCAGGTGAGGCTGGCAGCCCCATTTTTCAGATGAGGAAAGTGAGTTCAGACTAAGTTCCCACGCAAGGTGCCCAGAGAGAGGAGGAGAGGGGAGGGGCGCTGGGGAGGGGAGTCACAGGGGTGCCCGAGCAGGGGGGAGGAGCGCTGGGAACGGGAGTCACAGGGGTGCCCGGGCAAGGGGAGGGGCGCTGGGAGGCAGACACGGAGTGCCCAGGGTTTTGCTTCTCTGCAGAACCTGTCAGTGGAAAACATAAGAAATGATGTATTACGGGGAAGGAAGAGGCTGAGAAGAAAAGCCTTGCTGCAAAGCCTTGACCCGTCTGAGGAGCTCGGGGCCTGCGGAGCTGAGTCCCGCCTCGGCCCAGCCCCTTCCTGGGTTGGCTTGGGCTGTTTCCCCGCCCCTGCGGCCAAGGCCGGGCAGCCCGGGACAGGAGACGCACGGCGACCGCCCTTTCTCCCCGTGAGCAGTTGTGGTTCTGGGTCCCTGAGGTGCTAACGCCGCCAGCTGCCATGGCCCGGGGTGTGGGGGCCAGGCCTCAAAACGACCCGAACGCTGGCCAGACGTGGCTCTGAGGCCCCCGCTCTGTCCTTCCATGATGTCACTCCCCGTGCGCCCGCCTGTGTGCCGCAGGTACCACATCTACAACGTGAACGAGGAGAACCCCGGCTTCCCGGAGCCGCGCGCGGTCTTCTACACGGCGCAGATCGTCTGCGGCCTGGAGCACCTGCACCAGCGGAGGATCGTCTACCGCGACCTCAAGCCCGAGAACGTGCTGCTGGACAACGACGGTAGCGCACCGCGCCCGCGGCTGGGGGCGGGCTCCGAGGACGGGCGGCGCGGCGTCCCGGGGGCTCTGCGCGAACCTCGCCAGGGCAGCGGCTGCGTGGACAGTGGGGGCGCCGCGGACACCGAGTCACAGGAGTGAGCACAGTGCCTGCGGTGCAGACCCTGCCGGAAATGGCGTCTGCTAGGCCCTGTCCCCACCATGCCACCCTGTGCCTTCTGCTGGGATGAACGTCACACAGGGACGCGTCTCAGAAATAAACACCAGGGTTTAGGCTCCCGACACCGGCAGGTCAGACAAGGTCCCCGGGAGAGCGCGGAGAGCGGGGGGCGGCGAAAGGAGCACAGTGGGCGACGCCTGTACCGAGTCGGCTGGCCCCTTCCCTGCACTGCGCCCGCTGCCGTCAGCCAGGGTGCGGCTGTCGTGGGTGCGACGTGTGCTGTGTGTGTGTCTGTGGTTTGTGGGGCGTGTCTATGTGTATGTTGTGTGTGTGGTGAGTGTGTGTGACATATGGTGTATGGGTGATCTGTGTGATGTCTGTGGTGTGTGGTGTGATAGGTATGGTGTGTGGTGTGTGTATATGTCTGTGTGGTATCTGTGGTTTGTGTGTGGTGTGATCTGCATGGTGTGTGCTGTGTGTGGTGTGATGTGTGTAGTCTGTGTGGTGTGTGGTGTGTGTCTGTGGTGCGGTCTGTGTGGTGTGTGGGGTGTGTGGTATGATCTGTGTGGTGCCTGTGGTGTGTGTGGTGTGTAGTGTGGTCTGTGTGGTGTCTGGTTTGTGTATGGTATGATCTGTGTTCTGTGTGTGGTGTGTGTGGTGTGTGTGTCTGTGGTGTCTGTGGTTTGTGTGTGGTGTGATCTGTGTGGTGTATGGTGTGTGATGTGTGTGGTGTGGTGTGTGTGGCATGTGATGTGTGTGGTGCGTGGTTTGTGTGTGGTGTGATCTGTATGGTGTGTGTGTCTGTGTGTCGTGTGTGCGTGTGCGTGTTTGTGCAAGGGTGGCTCTGGGCTCGCCAGCACCTGTCCTGTGCAGCCAGGGGTGACTCTGCTGTGTCTGCCTCTCAGGCAATGTCCGGATCTCTGACCTTGGGCTGGCCGTGGAGCTGCTGGAGGGGCAGAGCAAGACCAAAGGCTACGCAGGGACCCCAGGTAAGGTCTGCGCTCCGCTGGGCAGGCCCGGTGCATGCATCCCCGTGTACATGTGTGCCGGTGTACACCGTGCACACATGTAAGTTTGTGCATAGATGTCTGTGTGCACATGGCATCTGTGTGTGCCTGTGCCTGAGGGCGTCTGTATGCATGTGTCTGTGTGGTTGTACATTATGTGTACGTGAGCACTGTGAACCCTGAAAATCGGAGTCAGGTCTCAGTTAATTTGGAAAGTTTATTTTGCCAAGGTTGAGGACGCACGCCCGTGTGCTCAGGGTGCTCAGAGCACAGTTTGGTTTCGTACATTTTACGGAGACATGAGACGTCAGTCAGCATACGTAAGTTGACCATTGGCTCTGCCTGGAAAGGAAGCACAGCTCGAGCCGAAGGCGGGACAACTTAAACCAGGGAGGGCTCCAGGTCCCAGGTAGATAAGAGGCAAATGGTTGCATTCTTCTGAGTTCCTGATGAGCCCCTCCAAAGGAGGCGATCAGATAAGCATTTATCTCGGTGAGCAGAGCCTGGCTTTGAGCAGAATGGGAGGCAGGTTTGCCATCAGCAGTTCCCAGCTGGACTTTTCCCTTTAGTTTCGTGATTTTGGGCCCCAAGATATTTTCCATTTACAGTGTGCATGTGTGCTTGTGTGTGTATGCCTGCGTCTCTGTGCACACATGTGTGTCTGTCGGTGTGCCTGTATGTGCATGTCTGCATCTCTGGCACATGTGTGTCTGTGTACATATTTGTGTGCCTGTGTGCCTGTGTGTGCATGCCTGGGTCTCTGTGCACACATGTGTTTGTGTGCCTATGTGCATATCTATGTGCCTGTGTATGCATGCCTGCATCTCTATGTACACACGTCTGTGTGCATGTGTGTGTCTGTGTGCCTCTGCACCTGTGTGTGCATGCCCGGGTCTCTTTACACACGTGTGTCCACGTGCCTGTGTATGCATGCCTGCATCTCTATGCACACACGTGTCGGTGTGCATGTGTGTGTCTGTGTGCCTATGTGTGTCTGTGTGCCTGTGCACCTGTGTGTGCTTGCCGGGGTCTGTTTGCACACGTGTGTCCATGTGCCTATGTGTGAGTGTACGTGCACGGTGCATCCTGCTGCCTCCCCCATCCCATCTCACTCATCTCCTGTCACGTCCCCCCAGGCAGGGAGGCTCTCAGCAGCTGCAGAGGCGAGGAGACCCCACAGCCAAGCAGAGTGGGGTCTGTGTCCCGGGCCCAGCACCTGCTGGCATGTGGCCTGTGTGCTTTACCTAACGCTCACCCTCCTGCTAGCACTCGGCACACAGCCTTGCTGAGGAGACCCCACATGCCCTGCGCCCAGCACCTGCGTACAGCAGCCGCACCGTGAACTCAGGGCTTCCTCTCTCCTCTGCAGTCTTGAGGGTCCGCGTGTTGGGGCTCACTTCTGCTTGGATTTCCAGGAAGTGTCCCTTCCCCATGATTGCTTTGGCTTTAGGGAGGCAGTGCTGTCGCCTGATGGGGTTTGTGTGCGGTGGTGATTTGGTCCTCCCACGCTGGTGCTTAGGCACTGGGCGTGTTTGTGCCGTGGCCACGGCGGGGACATCCTTGCCGCAGCTGGACTCAGGGGAAGGTACATCTCTTCCCTGAAGGGATGAGGGCTAAGGACTGTTTTCCCAAAGTTCTGAGGAAGGGCAGTGCGGCACCCACACCCGGCACAGCTGTGTGGCAGTCTGGATGTGGGATTCAGTAGCCACTGAGTGCACGTGTGTGTCTGTGTGTGCTAGTGTGCCTGTGTGTGACTCTGTGTACCTGTGTACCTGTTTGTATTAGGGCTCTGTGCAAGCCACCCAGTGGTGGAAGTTCTGAGAACTTTCTGGAAGGCAGCTCATCCTGGGGATCCCATGGCTCAAGGAAGCCTTGGGTGGCACCTGCTTTTCATGAGATGATCCAAGCCTCTCTCTGGGAGGGCGTTGTGCCCCTGGGGTCTTCGGGACCCTTGCCAAGCCTGGGCTTGAGCGCATGGGTGGAAGTCCCCTCACACATTTTGGGGACATCCAGGTGGACCCTGAGGCCAGGACTTGAAGCGTTAACCTAACAGACCCAAAGGTCCTAGCTTTGAGTGCGAGTGTGAGGGCCCAGCTGACCACCAGGGGGCTCCGCACCTTCACCAGTGCACAAAGGACCTCTCAGCGTGTGTCTGTCACCTGGTGCAGCCAGGCCCGGCTCAGGGCTTAGGCTGTGATCAGTCCCCCTTGCCAGCGCTGTGCCGGCCCCGGGGCAGGAGCAGGGCAAGGCCAGTCATGGCACAGTCCTCAGTCTCCAGCCAGGGGCAGGAAGTGCTGAGGGGCAGGAGAATTTGTGAATAGAGCAGACGGGGCTGGCTCCCTCACGCTGGCCGTAATATTTATTGGCTGCTGCGTGGCTGCAGGTCCCTCGGGAGGCGCTGTCTGGCCGCATGGTGGGGGGCAGGCCAGGAGGGTTGGGGGCTGCTTGGGCCAGGAGCTGAGGGAGCCCTGCGATCTGGTGGGCCCTGCTTGTGCACTTTGGAGCTAGGAAGGCTCTGGGTGGTCTGGAGGCCGTGACCGTGTGAGCAGCTCTGGGTGGTCTGGAGGCTGTGATCGTGTGAGCAGCTCTGGGTGGTCTGGAGGCCGTGATCGTGTGAGCAGCTCTGGGTGGTCTGCAGGCCGTGATCCTGTGAGCAGCTCTGGGTGGTCTGGAGGCCGTGGTCGTGTGGGCAGCTCTGGGTGGTCTGGGGTCCGTGATCCTGTGAGCAGCTCTGGGTTGTCTGGGGGCCATGATCGTGTGAGCAGCTCTGGGTGATCTGGGGCCATGATCCTGTGAGCAGCTCTGGGTTGTCTGGAGGCCGTGATCGTGTGAGCAGCTCTGGGTGATCTGGGGACCGTGATCCTGTGAGCAGCTCTGGGTGATCTGGGTGCCGTGATCGTGTGAGCAGCTCTGGGTGATCTGGGGGCCGTGATCGTGTGAGCAGCTCTGGGTTGTCTGGGGGCCGTGATCCTGTGAGCAGCTCTGGGTGGTCTGGGGGCTGTGATCCTGTGAGCAGCTCTGGGTGGTCTGGAGGCTGTGATCCTGTGAGCAGCTCTGGGTGGTCTGGAGGCCGTGATCCTGTGAGCAGCTCTGGGTGGTCTGGAGGCCGTGGTCGTGTGGGCAGCTCTGGGTGGTCTGGAGGTTGTGATCGTGTGAGCAGCTCTGGGTTGTCTGGAGGTTGTGATCGTGTGAACAGCTCTGGGTTGTCTGAGGGCTGTGATCCTGTGCGCAGCTCTGGGTTGTCTGGAGGCCGTGATCGTGTGAGCAGCTCTGGGTTGGTCTGGAGGCCGTGATCCTGTGAGCAGCTCTGGGTTGGTCTGGAGGCCGTGATCCTGTGAGCAGCTTTGGGTTGTCTGGAGGCCGTGATCCTGTGAGCAGCTCTGGGTTCGTCTGGAAGCCGTCATCGTGTGAGCAGCTCTGGGTGGGCTGGAGGCCGTGATCATGTGAGCAGCTCTGGGTGGGCTGGAGGCCGTGATCGTGTGAGCGGCTCTGTGTGGTCTGGAGGCCGTGATCGTGTGAGCAGCTCTGGGTTGTCTGGAGGCCGTGATCGTGTGAGCAGCTCTGGGTGATCTGGGAGCCGTGATCGTGTGAGCAGCTCTGGGTGATCTGGGGGCCGTGATCGTGTGAGCAGCTCTGGGTTGTCTGGGGGCCGTGATCGTGTGAGCAGCTCTGGGTTGTCTGGAGGCCGTGATCGTGTGAGCAGCTCTGGGCTGTCTGGAGGTTGTGATCGTGTGAGCAGCTCTGGGTGGTCTGGAGGTTGTGATCGTGTGAGCAGCTCTGGGTTGTTTTGAGGCCGTGATCATGGGAACAGTTCTTCCTTGGAGTCTGGGCAGAATTCCAATGTCCCGGACT
>CAUYQU010088942.1:0-25564 GCA_963574635.1 Cheracebus regulus | reverse complement strand
ATACTGCAAAATTTTCTCCCATTCTGTTGGTTGCCAGTTCACTCTATTGATAGTTTCTTTTGCTGTGCAGAAGCTCTTAAGTTTAATTAGATCCCACTTGTCTATTTTGGCTTTTGTTGCCATTGCTTTTGGTGTTTTAGTCATGAAGTCCTTGCCCCTGCCTATGTCCTGAATGGTATTGCCTAGGTTTTCTTCTAGAGTTTTTATGGTGTTAAGCCTCATGTTTAAATCTTTAATCCCTCTAGAGTTAATTTTTGTATAAGGTGTAAGGAAAAGATCCAGTTTCAGCTTTCTGCACATGGCTAGCCAGTTTTCCCAACACCATTTATTAAATAGGCAATCCTTTCCCCATTGCTTGTTTTTGTCAGGTTTGTCAAAGATCAGATGGTTGTTGCGTGGCATTACTTCTGAGTCCTCTGTCCATTGGTCTATATCTCTGTTTTGGTCTATATGTCTGTTCCATTGGTCTATATCTCTGTTTTGGTACCAGTACCACGCTGTTTTGATTACTGTAGGCTTGTAATATAGCTGGAAGTCAGGTAGCGTGATGCCTCTACCTTTGTTCTTTTTGCTTAGGATTGTCTTGGCTATGTGGGCTCTTTTTTGGTTCCATATGAAGTTTAAAGTGTTTTTTTCCAATTCTGTGAAGAAAGTCATTGGTAGCTTGATGGGGATAGCATTGAATCTATAAATTACTTTGGGCAGTATGGCCATTTTCACAATATTGATTCTTCCTAACCATGAGCATGGAAAGTTTTTTCATCTGTTTGTGTCCTCTTTTATTTCCTTGAGCAGTGTTTTGTAGTTCTCTTTGAAGAGGTCCTTCACATCCCTTGTAAGTTGTATTCTCACGTATTTTACTCTCTTTGTAGCAATTATGAATGGAAGTTCACTCATGATTTGGCTCTCTATTATTGGTGTATAGGAATGCTTGCGATTTTTGCACATTGATTTTGTATCCTGAGACTTTGCTTAACAGCTTAAGGAGATTTTGGACTGAGATGATGAGGTTTTTCTAAATGTACAATCATGTCATCTGCAAACAGGGACAATCTGACGTCTTCTCTTCCTATTCGAATACCATTTATTTCTTTCTCTTGCCTGATGGCCCTGGCCAGAACTTCCAATACTGTGTTGAATAGGAGTGGTGAGAGAGGGCATCCTTGTCTTGTGTCACTTTTCAGAGGGAATGCTTCCAGTTTTTGCCCACTCAGTATAATATTGGCTGTGCGTTTGTCATAAACAGCTCCTATTATTTTGAGATATGATCCACTGATACTAGTTTATTGAGAGTTTTTAGCATAAAGGGCTGTTGAATTTTGCTGAAGGCCTTCTCTGCATCTAATGAGATAATCATGTGGTTTTTGTCTTTAGTTCTGTTTATGTGGGATTGCATTTATAGATTTGCAGATGTTGAACCAGCCTTGCATCACTGAGATGAAGCCAACTTGATCGTGATGGATAAGCTTTTTGATGTGCTGTTGGATTCAGTTTTCCATATACTATATATATTATTTATAGATGCATAAACATGTAGTAAAAAATACACATATAAAGTATAAATGACAAAGTTCATGTCACAATCCCTGTGGACAAAAGAGAGCTACAATAGGGACCTATACTTGTAAATTTTTTTTCCCTTAAATTGGATGGACATACATGAGTCTTCACTGTATTATTCTATGACTTTCTGTATGTCTAAAATATTACATTGAAAATGCTATGAGGTTCACATTTAAAATACCTGGGCCTGGCACAGTGGCTCATGCCTGTAATCCCAGCACTTTGGGAGGCCGAGGCTGCTGGATCACCTGAGGTCAGGAAATTCGAGACCAGCCTGGTCAACATGGTGAAACCCGTCTCTATTAAAAAATATAAAAATTGGCCTGGCATGATGTCGGGTACCTGTAATCCCAGCTACTCAGGAGGCTGAGGCAGGAGAATTGCTCGAATCTGGGAGGTGGAGGTTGCAGTGAGCTGAGATCAGGCCACTGCTCTCCAGTCTGGCAAATAAGCAAGACTATCTCAAAGATACACACACACACGCACACACACCTGGAAAGATAAACATCAATACTTCAACCCCCAGGGTCACAGACTGGTACTGGTTCCTGGCCTGATAGGAATTGGGCTACATAGCAGGAGGTGATCCGTGCCCCAAGCCTGAGCTCCACCTCATGCCAGATCAGTGCGGCATTAGATTCTCCCAGGAGCGCAAACCGTACTGTGAACTGTGCATGTAAGAGATCATGTAATGCTCTCCTTATGAGAATCTGAAAAGTGCCGAATGATGAGTGGTGGAACAGTTTCATCCCGAAAGCATCCGCATCCCTCCAACCCCCCAGTTGGCAATGGAAAGAACTGTCTTCCACGAAATCTATGCCAGAAAGTTTGGGAACTGCTGCCTTAACCGGATTATTCTCTTTCATCCTGAATCTTCTGTAACTAAACATGTAACCATTGGAATTGTTTTAAGGAGTTAAAGATGCCTGCAATTTTCCAGTTTTGCACTCCTCTCGGATTCAGCTATCTCTTCAAAACTTACCTTTTATTTTGCGTATTTTTTTAGAGACAAGGTCTCCCTATATTCCCCAGACAGGATTCAAACTCCTAGGCTCAAGTGATCCTCCCAACTCAGCCTCCCAAGTAGCTGGAACTACAGATGCATGCCACCACGCTCAGCTCAAAATTTACTTTTTGTTGAAGTAATGAATAGTTTTAGCTATTCAATAATCTCCAGCATTCAACAATCTACCAGCGACCACAGGTGGGATTCACTTCACTGGCCACTAACTGAACAAATAAGAAGCCAACTTCTAAGCCTTCTTTCTAGAGACACTAATACCACCTTCTCACTTTACCTACCCAGTTGTTTTCGTGGGGTTTTTTGTTTTTTTGTTTTTTGTTTTTGAGACGGAGCCTCATTCTGTCACCAGGCTGGAGTGCAGTGGCACCAACTCGGCTCACTGCAACCTCCGCCTCCAGGATTCAAGCAATTCTTCTGCCTCAGCCTCCCAAGTAGCAGGGACTACAGGCATATACCACCATGTCTGGTTAATTATTGTATTTTTTAGTAGAGATGGGGTTTGTCCAGGCCGGTCTAGAACTCTTGACCTCAAGTGATTCACCCATCTCAGCCTCCCAAAGTGCTGGGATTACAGGCGTGAGCCACCACACCCAGCCCTCCCTTTACCTAGTTTTCTAACACCTAGTGCTATGAGTCAGAAAGCGATTGCCCAGACTTCCTGAAACAGTAACATGAGGTGAGAAGTGAAGCGTGTTGATGTCAAGTTCTGCTCTCTTCGACGGCATCCCTATTCCATCTCCATCCACCTCAGCAGTTTCTCAGGAAGTGTTAAGTGTCTACCACAGATACGACAACAACTTACTTTCTGGTGCCTTTTGAGGGCTTCATGATTAAAATAAGTCATGGAAGTCTAAAAGCATATAGGCCATTTTCCTCAGCAGATGGACCACATATGAAGATGTCACGGAGAAAAAGCAAGTTCAAAAGTAGGACTTTCTTTTCAATTCCTTTCCAGGCTCAATAGTCCTTTATAAACACAGATTTACTTTCATCTTTCTTATGTAAATCCACAGACAAAACAAGCAACGTTGTACACCTCTGAACCTACAATAAGATTTTAAAAGCTACCAGGAAGCCCTTGAGAAGTTCAAGTCTGGGTCAGCATATACTTTATCAGGCTTACCAGTCAGGATGCTTTCAGCTACAAGCAATCAAAAACCTAATTTAATTCACCTTACACAATAAAGACATGGAGTGGCTCACATCACAGAAAGGCCAGAGGATGGGAGGAACACCAGCTTCAATTAACTCAGTGGCTGGGACTTTTCCTCCCTCTAGAAGTCTTAGCTGTACATTCCTTCCTGCATCTGTTTATCCTCAGCCTGGGAGCAAGACGGCCGTATGACCCCTGATCCTCACAGCCAGGCATGACGACGTTTAATTTCTTCCTGTGGCTTGCTTAGAAGGAGGAGCCCAAAGCCCCAGGAAACCTGTCAAGGTCTTGGCTGAGCCAGTCATGCATCTTGCACCAGCATCTGGCCCCTTGGGAGGGCTTGCTGGCAAGGCCCTGGGCTCCCGATGGGCTGAGACCAGGTAAGTCCTGTTCCTAAAGCTGCAGCCACTCCTTTATACCAAATGGAACCTAATAAAAGTGAGGTGGAAGGATTGGAGGAGCACAGTATTTATGCCACATCATAGAAGTTCAGGACTGAGTTTGCTAATTTACGCCTAAAGGTCCTGGAGAAGGCTGTCGGCAGTGCAATCATCTGGTGTTTGGGTATAAAACTACACTACACCTGTCCTCCCTGCAAAGCAGGCTTTCTTCTTCCTCGAATATCTCAAGACCAGAAATACATTCAGCAGCCCACGGTTGCCAAAATCAAAGTCACATTAAAAGAGAAGAGAACCAGCCTTGGGAAGGGCAGCAGGACCTCCCTTCTGGTTCCTGGAAAGCCTCTGCCCCACTGCCACGACTCAGGTCTGGCCTTGGGTGCAGGTTTAAGCAAAGCCTCAAGCACCGTTCTGTTCACAGTGCATTGAATGTGCTTCCCCAGAGCGCAGGCAGCAGCTGCTGCAGGGAAGGAGACCACACCAAGGTCTCCACACTGCCAGGACTGGGAAACCACAGGGAAGGCCCCCAGCCCTCAAAGGCGCTCAGCTGGACAAGAGCAGTGACATCATCCAACCTTCTGAGGACTTTCTACTTTTCCATGGATAACACGAAAAAACAATTCATTGTTCTCCCTAACAACTAAAAAGAACAGAAAGGAAGGGGAAGCACATTTTGAATGGTGACATTTAAACCCCAAACTTTATTCCTCTCAGAGTCTCAAGACAAAAACAATAAAATCATGACTCGGCCAGATGTGGTGGCTAACGCCTGTAATCCCAGCACTTTGGGAAGCTAAGGCAGGTGGATCACCTGAGGTCAGGAGTTTGAGACCAGCCTTGCTAGCATGGTGAAACCCCGTTTCTACTAAAAATATAAAAAAGTAGTCCAGCATGGTGGTGCATGCCTGTAATTTCAGCTACTCAGGAGGCTGAGGCAGAAGAATCGCTTGAACCGGGGAGGCAGAGGTTGCAATGAGCCAAGATGGCGCCATTGCACTCTAGCCTGAGCAAAAAAAGTGAAACTCCATCTCAAAAAAAAAAAAGAAAACACCATGATACACATATAAAGAATCTTTCTTTTAAAAAAATAAGAGCTTATAACCTCCAGTCTGAGTTTCACTTAAGGGAAAGTATTCTGAACAAAATCATTCACAATACACAGAAGTTGTCTCAGCCATCAAAAAGGTGTCAGAAGAGTGAAATAATATCAAACCAAATGAACTGCAGTACAGGGGTGGTTGTATACGTTAGAGTAAATACACATGAAAGAGTATGACGTGGCTATTACAGAAGTGGCCGTGGGACTATGAAGCATCATGGAACACTTACACCAAATAACTTCTTCACTTTGATGACAACTGTACTAAAGCAAACAAAAACATGTACATGAAAAAGACAAAGGAAATCCAAAATTGATGCTAATGGTTACATTAGGAAACCAGGTTTCTAGGTGCTCCTTCCCACTTTCCTATTAATAATATAGTCATCTCTCAGGATCCATCAGACCTGGGTTCCAGGAACCCTATGGATGCTAAAATTTGAGAATGCTCAAGTCCCTGATTTTTTTTTTTTTTGAGACAGATTCTCGCTCTTGCCCAGGCTGGAGTGCAATGGTGCGATCTCAGCTCACTGCACTCTCTGCCTCCAGGGTTCAAGCGATTCTCCTGCCTCAGCCTCCTGAGTAGCTGGGGTTACAGGTGCCTGCCACCACACCTGGCTAATTTTTGTATTTTTAGTATAGATGGAGTTTCACCATGTTGATCAGGCTGGTCTCGAACTCCTGACCTCAGGTGATCTGCCTGCTTCGGCCTCCCAAAGTGCTGGGATTACAGGGGTGAGCCACGGCACTCAGCCCAAGTTCCTAATGTTTTAAAAAAGGCCTAATATTTGCATACTACCTGTGCACATCTTCCTGTATTCTTTAAATCACCTCTGGATGACCTGTAACATCTCATACAGTGTAAATGCTACATACGTAGTTGTTATACTGTATTGACTATATATAGGGTATGACAAGAAAAAATACGTACATGTTCAGCACAGACACAACTTTTGCCAGATATTTTCAATTCATGGTTGGCTGAATCCTCAACACAGAATCTGAGGGAGGGCTGCTGTGCCGACAGTCATAGCTCACTCTTACTACAGGCATGGTCTTCTAAGCACTATGCATCATGGCCATCTCCGCCTCACCACAGCCTTAGGGGGTGATTTTCTAATATTATCTCCATTTTATAGATGAATAAACTTCTGTTTTCTAAACTTCTTGTAAAAGTGTTGGCCATGCCCTCCCAAAGTACGGGCAAGGGGAGGCTAGCTAGAGTCAAAGGTTCCTCCCAACCACTGCTTTTACCTCTAAAAAGAGGGAACTCTGAGGCTTAGGGACAGCACGTGGCCCTCCGAGGCCTGGGACAAGCTCACTGGGGCAGTCCTGTCACTGGAAGAAGCTGAGGTTCCCTCCTGGGGATTCACTGTGCTGAAACACCTGCTGCATCTCCCAGATCCCAGACAACCAGAGGAGCACATGGATCCTGGCATGCTGGGGAGAAGGGAGGCACCCCAGAAAATCACAGGACTCTGGCTGGGGCCAGGGAGGGGAGGGCAGAGGAGAGAGGTCGAGGAGTGAAGCCCACTGTGCTCTCAATGTTTGGGAGGTACAATCACTTTTTGGACTCATTTTTGGGCCTCTTGTTGCCATCAGGATGCTAGGATTTGAGGGGCCCAGATCCACTCATAGGTGGAATGTGGGTTGGGTGGCCAGAGGAGCAAATTGGAGTGCCCGCGCTGCTCAGAGAGGCAGTGAGTGAGAGAAAGAAGGTGATGTCAAATTACAGTCTTCGATCTAATTCTCCTTTTCCCACTTTTGATTGAAATAGGAATTGAAGAAATATTTCACTTTCCTCTCCACTTGAAGAAAAACAGCACATACACTGTGATGTACAGCCACGAACAGGAGCCAGCAGGAGCGGCAGGGACACACGCAGTTCCACCATGCTGAGCCCACACGCTGCTCACTGTGGCCGGAGCATTGGACTTTAAAGAGCTGTGAAATAGCTATATTTTATGTAGAAATTTCCAATCAGTGAGTCATTCAAACAAACAAGTGAACAATTATTTTTAAAGCTGCAGATGGCCAGACTCAGCTCCTGGTACCAGCCTGAGACCTCTGAACTGGCCTTCAGCTAGAAGAGCCAGTGGCAGCCTTGTGAGCTCGGAGGACCCGGCTGGAGTAGGTGGGCAAGCGCCACAGGATGGGGTCAAAGCCCAACCCAAAGTAGAGAGCACACTTGGAGGCACCGGTGTCTGCCCAGGGCTCCATGGAGCCCACCGTCCAGGCCACCGCAAATAACATGGTCTGCTTCATAAAAATACAGACGATGTAGAAGGAGCCCCTTGGTGGAGGTAGGGCTGGGTACATGCAACACAGGTATAAAAGTTGATATTACATCTCACTCAGAGCAAAAGAAAACAGGAAAAGCAAAAACAGTTGATTTAAGACTTAAGACAAATCCTTTTCCATGTCTCATTTCATGATTTATGTAATAAAACAATGGCTCTCACGGATTCTAACACCTCAGGAAAATATCAAAAACATAGCAAGTGAATCGGATGTAAGTAACGGGGTGACAGAGTTGAGGGTCACCCAGATGGCTATGAATGGCAGGCATCGGCTTCCACTTCTTCATCGCTGAGGAAGGAGATTCCCTATCTCTGGGCTGAGAAGGGAAAGACACTGAATAAAAATATCTGGACACAAGATAGGCATGGGCACGACCTGGATTCCGCAGAGAGCAGCAGCTAGAGCTCCCCTGTGGCTCCTGGAAACTGCTTCATTTAAAAGCACACATACTACAAGAGTCAGAATCTTAAGGTGCTGACAATGTATTTTTCATAATTTCCTCCACTTTCTGCCATCATAGTGGCCTTTAAAGTGCTCACTAGGTATCTCGAAGCAAATCTCGAGTCCAGGACCAGCGCCCGCAGCAGGCAGCTCTCACGTTCAGCTGCCCTATCCGATCCCCAACCCTTGCTACACAGGGATGGGATCTAGACTTCTTCTAATATCTGAGCTGGGAAGAGGGGGCCATATTCTACAAACAACAAACCTGAAAAGCAACAAACACATGAAAATTTCGTGTCATCCTCAAAAGGCTTACCAAGAGCCAGCCAGCCCCTATTTGACAAGATGCACAATCATTGCGTGGAATTCCTGTTCATATCAATGACAGTAATTAGTAGTATTTTTTCACAGCCAAACCAAGTATTTCAAGGGACAGCTTGAGGAAAAAATGAGAGGAAACCTTGGGAAGAAATAAAATGCTCCCGGCCCCTCAGAGGCAGCGAAGACCCAGGTCGCTCATGCTGGGAGTGCTCATGGCTCAGCTGTGTTCAGGGGGACACACACAACTTCATCTCCCCTCCCAGAGCCCCCAGCCACTGACCAGCCTGGACAGGTTTGCTGAAGAAACCCTCTCCTGCCCGGACTTGCCCCAGCCTCCTTTACTTTCAGGAAAGGGAAGGAGCCTGTTTGGCCTTAACAACCTTGACCCCCTCAACTTTGGATCTTGTGATTCAGCTCCCAAAGTCTCAGGGATAAGGTTCCCCTGCCTCAGGGTCAAGCTGGCTCTGAACTCTTGGTCCGTCCACTCCAGTTTCTAACAGCCCAGCATCTGGACCCCTGTGCAGCCTCCTTCACTCCCAGTGCCTGGAACACAGGGCAGCAAAATCCTCTTGTCCATTGCCCAGAGTGGCAAGTTAGAAGTCAGCCTCACAGACAGGATGGCCAGCACGGGGCTACGGGGACCAGGAAGGAGCAGACAGCTGGACAGGGAGAAGGGAGAGGCCAGCTGAGCCATCCGCTGCCTCAGGAGTGCCTGGAAGAGGGCCTCCCCACATTCCCAGACCCCAGCGCACCCCTGTCTCTCCCTCCCTGGCAGGGGTAGCAGGTGTGTAGGCTCCAGCTGGAGTCCAAGCAACCTGATCCAGAGGCTGACTATACCTGTGGGCTCTAGAGTGAGATCCTCATCCTGTCATTTGTAAACAGATAATCCATTCAGTCATCATCAAATGTTTATTAAGTTCCTGCCATGTGTCGGGCACTGTTTTAGGTGCTGGAGAAACAGCAGTAGATAGAGCAATCAAAAATACTCCTGAGGGGTGCAGGCAAAATAATTGGGGGTGGAGTGGTAATGGCACAAAATAAATACTAGCACTCACCTTACATGGGCGTGGTGAGGACTGAAGTGGGTCATTTTGCATTAAGTGTTAAGGGTGTGGCCAGGACCTGGTCCATGGTAAGGAATGGACTCACAGTAGTTACCATTAGCTACGAGTCATAGGCTAAGACTAAAGAAAAGCCACACCAGCCTCAGGAGGTCCTGGGAACACAGGGGAATCACCTGATGCTGTGCAGCTGGCGCTGGCCATGCTCAGAGAAACCAGGGACCCATGCAGGGGAAGATTCCCACCCACCACCTACCAGCCTGGGTGGCAAGATAGCGAGTGCCTTCAAACACAAGCGAAGCAAGATGCAAAAGGCTGCAGGATGAGTCCCGGTGACACATCCACAAATTGCAGGCAGAGAGCCTGTTAAAGGAAGGCCGTGCAGGTGTGCTCAGTCAGTGGAAAGTGGGCTTGCTCCAGGAAGGCCATAGCCTCATCCTGGCCTGCATCACCTGCCCCTTGCACACTGCAAGTGTGGGGCAGGTCCTGCACAAGCAGCAGGTCCTAGTCCCCATCTCACTCACTCATCACCCCTCAGAGGAGACCCCAGTAGCTGCCTCCTCTGCCAAGACAACAGCAACAGCTACTCCAGTGTCCCAGATGTCTTCCCCCACACAAATGTGCAACGCGATGCTTGCTGACCGCTAGGGCCTCTGAAAGGCATGAAGGTGATTAGCGGGGCATGGTGGCATGTGCCTATAATCCCAGCTACCCAAGGAGGCTCAGGCAGGAGAATTGCTGGAACCCAGGAGGCAGATACTACAGTGAGCCGAGATCGTGCCACTGCACTCCAGCCTGGACGACAGAGCAAGACTCCATCTCAGGAAAAAAAAAGAAAAGAAAAGAAAGAAAAAAGAAATACAGTAAGGTCTCTGCTGGGCAGTAGGGACTAATACAGCACACCTGACTCCTAAGAGGTGAAAGGCCCCAACTTGAAAGGAACCTTTTGACTTCCTCCAGTGGTTCAAACAGATTTACTGGGCAACAAGTCTTTGAATATTGACTTTCAAATGAAAATAAGCACAGCAAGGCGGCACGCCAGCAGATAAGCTCCCAGAGTGCAGATGCTGCTACGGGAGCAGCAGGGCACCCGAGCCAGAGAAGAAACACGCAGCGGGGCCAGCACTGAGTTCCGCAGGTGCCCCTTACTGTCCACTAACACGAAGCTCCCAGACAGATTCCCGCTTATGCCTCATACCTCTTAAAAAGGCAGGCTCAGCAGGGCGAGGTGGCTCATGCCTACAATTCCAGCACTTTGGGAGGCTGAGGCAAGAGGATTGTTTGGGCCCAGAAGTTCAAGGTCAGCTTGGACAACATAGTGAGACCTCGTCTCTACTAAAAAACTACCTAGGCATGGTGGCATGTGCCTGTGGTCCCAGCTACTCAGGAGACTGAGGTGAGAGGATCGCTTGTGCCCTGGAGTTAAAGGCATCAGTGAGCTATGATCACACAGCTGCACTCCAACCTGGGCAGCAGAGCAAGACATGGACTCCAAACAAGCTTCAGTAATTAATTAATATATATATTACATTTATTATGTTGTATTTATATAAACCTGGCACTGTTTTAGGTGCTGAAGAAACAGCAGCAGGTAAAACAATCAAAAATATTTCTGAGGTGTGCAGACAACAATGATTGGGGGTGGAGAGCAGGCATGGCACGGAATGAATACTAGCACCCACCTGACGTGGGCATCCTGAGGACTGAAGTGGGTCATTTTGCATAAAGTCGGCAGCACAGGGCCTGGCCCATAGTAAGGGATTGACACACAAGAGGTATATATACAGGCAGAGTCCATGGTGTAGTTAATATTAAATATTATCATTTAATAATATTTAAATTTAAGTATATAAAATATATTTTAAAATATATTAAAACATTAAAAATATAAAAATAAATTTAAAAAATATTTGTATATTATATATATTTACATATATATATCTATTTGGTGTAATATATATATATCTATATATATATATCTATTTGGTGTAATAGATAATAGATAATATCCTATTACATATTACATTAACATATATATTGTAGTATATATAGTATACATTATATAATGATAATATATAATACTATACTATATATACTATCAGATATACTATAGTATAACATATTACACTATATATTATAGTATTATATATTATTATATAATATATATTATATAGTTATATATAGGTATATAAATATATATGGGCAGGCTCCATGGTGTATTTTGTATAGTACACAGCATCTAACAGTCTTTGTAAATAACCATCTCCCACTGCTGACAACAGAAAGTAAAACACTCTAGAAAAAATAACTAGAAGCAAATATTATCACTGCTAAAGTGTTTACTAGTTTCCAAGCATTAACTATGTATGCCACAACTCCTTTCAAATGGGCTTATTATGTTTTTAGCCTAGTGATAAAATCATAAAGTATTTTCTTAGCTTTTATCTATATATTCCATTTAACAGACTTTATAAAGTAAAATTGTTTATATTAGAGATGTGCTTATTTTGACTTTGGGCATTAATTTAACAACCTACAACATTTAAAGCAGGAGGGACAATTTGGTTTCCATCTGGACTGACCATATCATCAGCACGAAGTCCACTTTCTCACTCGCACTATAACCACCACATTATCCTTCCAGAAGAGCTCTGTGCAGTCTTTCTTTTATGTGGGTTTGTTTGTTTGTTTGTTTGTTTGTTTTGAGACAGAATCTCACTCTATCACCCAGGCTGGAGTACAGTGGTAGGATCTCGGCTCAATGCAACCTCCACTTCCTTGATTCAAGTGATCTTCCCACCTCAGCCTCCCGAGCAGCTGGGACCACAGGCGTGTGCCACCATGCTAAGCTAATTTTTTTGTATTTTCGGTAGAGATGGGTTTCACCATGTTGCTCAGGCTGGTCTTAAACTCCTGAGCTCAAGCAATCCACTCGCTGTGGCCTCCCAATGTTCTGGGATCACAGGCATGAGCCACCACACCCAGCCCTTGTCTTACTTTTAAATGGGGATTTGAGATTCTATGTTTTAAGTTTAGAGAAAAGTTGGGTTAAAACTACTTTAGAAACCAAAGTACGAATGTGGATTTTGGGATGATGCCATATTGGTTGCTGCAAATTGGGACAATGTTTTCATGTAACACCATAACAATCATTTAAAAACTCAATAGACCCAACACTGGCAAGCTCAAAATCCAACTGTACGTTACTCCTGAAGTTACACTGGCAAATTTTACAATGCCATTCAGCGAAATGTTATCAAAAGCTGGAAAGGGGCTTACATCTAGCAATTCCACATTAATGAACTTGCCCTGAAGAAAGTAACAAAAAGCATGGAAGAATGTGATACCTATGATCAACCAAGTTTAAGTTACAATCGCACAGTACTGGAAGTAGCAATAAAATAATTGTTTTCTATGTGATATTCGACTTACCTGCTACCTCCACTTGACAGACTCTTACACAGTCACTAGAAAGTGTTAAATGTTGATTAATATAAGTAGAATATGATACTGTATCTATAAAGACACACTATCATTACAATTATAAATATTATATGTGGGGAAAAGGCTGGAGGTAAATATATTAAAATGTAACAGATAGGAATTGGAGGATTTGAATTAGGCATATCTTCCTCTTTGTAGCCTGCAAACTTTGCTAATATTTATAATTGACATTTTTTAAAAGGGATGGTTTCTGTCCTAAAGAACCCTGGAAGAAAAATTGTGACTGGCCCCGACCTGGGGACAGCATCGAGCATGGCGATGTTGAGCCAGGGATGCTGGATCTGCCCCTGTGCTCTCTCGTCATCACATAGTTCATCAAGAAGTCACAGACCAAGCTGTCACGAAGAACTGCATCTTCCTGCACTGCTGCAAGAATTCACCAGGTGACCTCCCTATCCAGTCCCTAACACCTAAGTCAAAATTGTAACACAGCTAGATCCCAGCCTTCCAGACTTAGCGACATTATGAAGAAGTCATGTTTACTTCTTCAAAAAATGTATGGCTGGGCATGATAGCTCACATCTGTAATCCCAGCACTTTGGGAGACCAAGGCAGACAGATTACCTGAGGTCAGGAGTTCGAGATCAGCTTGGCCAACATGGTAAAACTCTGTCTCTACTAAAAATATAAAAATTATCCAGATGTAGCAGTGGGCACCTGTAATCCCAGCTACTCAGGAGGCTGAGGCAGGATAATCAATTGAACCCAAGAGGCAGAAGTTGCAGTAAGCCAAGATCACACCATTGTACTCCAACCTGGGTGACAAGAAAAAAACTCCATCTCAAAAAAAAAAAAAAAAAAAAAAAAAATTACCACCTTCTAGTGGCAGGTGGCTGTGAAGGGGAAAAAGCCAAAATGCCCAAAGTAAAAATTCAGGCTAATGCTGACCTTGCGCCAGGCTTCCTGTTGCCTTCTAACATTCTGCTCCAGCACATGTAACTTCATACTCCACCCCACAAGGTAGAGACCGAAGACAACAAATCACTGTGGAGTCTCTTCCTAATGCTTTTGCAGGTCCCACAATGTCTGAGACACAGGCAGGTCACGGCCTCGTCCATCACTGCAGGGCCTGCCAGCGCAAATCATGCCAATACCTGCCGTTCCTGGATGCCATGGGGGCCCACGAGGCTGGCCATGTTTAGTCCTCACCTGCAGGCAGACTGAATGCCATGAGGATGCCCTCCCCTTCTAAGGCTTTATTTTAGTGTCCTCCGCCTCCTGGGTTCAAGCAATTCTCCTGTCTCAGCCTCCCAAGTAGCTAGGACAACAGGTGCACGCCACCACACCTGGCTAATTTTTTCTTTTTTTGTATTTTTAGTAGAGATGGGATTTCATCATATTGGTCAAGGTGGTCTTGAACTCCTGACCTCTGGTGATCCACCCACCTCAGTCTCTCAAAGTGCTGAGATTACAGGCTTGAGCCACCACACCTGGCCTGTATAACATTTTTCATTGCTGGCTCATATTATACCTTTGAAGCTACACGTACTACCAAAAAAAGCCAAGCAAATAAAAATACAGGGTCACAGAAATAAGATCTCATGCCCCGTTCTGTAAGCGCACTATTTGAATAAGGCAAGAGCAAGCCATCTGAAAAGTAAGGGTTGTGGTAAGAAGCTAGTAGAACATCAGGACAGAATGTTTTCACACGTCACAAGCGAAAACTGAAGACTTGTGCTTCCAGATGATTTCGTGAGTGCATAAGGTGCGCTTGCCCCAGTCCACCCAGAGTCCTATGCACCTTAGTAATGTCATAGCACTCAGCAACCAATTATCAATAAACCCAACCACACAGACAACGTCGAATTCATTTTACCCTGTGAAAGAAGCCAAACTCAAAAGGCTGCATCATGTGTGATGTCATTTTACATAACATTCTGGAGAAGACAAAACTCTAGGGACAAAAACCAGATCAGTGGTGGGCAAGGTATGGGGAAGGGCCGGAGGAGGTGAGCTGCAAAGGGAAAGAGGAGCTCTGTGCTCTGGAGCCCGACTGTGACACTGGTTTCATACGTGACCACATGCATCTGTCAGACACACAGCACTGAATGCTGAAACAAGTGAATTTTCTTGTATGTAAATTATACCTTAGTAAACCTCATTTTACAATTTTTAAAGAAAAAAAAACATGTATGGCCAGACGTGGTGGCTCACTCCTGTAATCTCAGCACTTTGGGAGGCCGAAGTGGGTGGATCACCTGAGGTCTGGAGTTCAAGCCAGCCTGACCAACATGATGAAACCTCATCTCTACTAAAAATACAAAACTTAGCCTTGTGTGGTGGTGCACGCCTATAATTCCAGCCAATCAGGAGGCTGAGGTAGGAGAACTGCTTTAACCCAGGAGGTGGAGGTTGCAGTGAACCCAGATCACGCCACTACACTCCAACCTGGGCGACAGAGTGAGACTCCATCTCAAAAAGAAAAAGAAAAAACACATACAAGAGGAAAAGCGTAACTCCAGTTTCCCTGCACATTCCTGAATATTCTTAGGGCTGGCCATCCCATGTGCCCAGTGCTGCCTGAACCTCCCACTCCCCGGCCATCCCTACCAAAAGGAGGAATATTCTGAGTCTCAGTCAATCAAGACTGAAAGTCCAACAAGCTTCTATCCTCAAGGAAAACAAATAAATTTCCAGAAGAACACTACCTCCTGTAATTATTGACAGGGTCTGAAAGACCTTTTCAAAATGACTGCATTCTCTCCATTTTAAAGGTATAGTTGAAATGCAAATTCTGATCATCTACATAGACAATATCAATTTTACTTCTCAATTTCAGCTATTGTTCTGACTTTGTGTAAGGAAACCCCACTTAAACTTCATAACTCTTTAAACATTCCCACAGCTCCCACCAGCTACTGTGATCTCCAGTTTTAAGTTCCAGAGATCAGAGATTAGATAAGGCCTCCATATAGTGGATAATGAGCCTTAATGTGCTTTAAAAGTCAAGGCTTGAGACCGGCTTTTCAGAATAAACTTACTTTTCCAGCACAGTAGATTTTCTTGCCAGGCAAGATTTGATTTCAAAATTGCACTAAGTTCTAGAAATTCAGGTTTCTTTCTTGCATGCTCCCACATTTCAGCAGAGTTATTAGGAAACCTCCTGAACCAGGCTCCCGCCCTCTGGGTTTGGGTAGAAGACAATCCGCTGGGGAAAACTGCACTCACATAGCTGGGCTTCCGCCCAGATTGTTTTTAGTTGAAGTGTTGTGGCAGGCAGTGTGTGTGTGTGTCTGTGTGTGTGTGTGTCTGTGTGTGCGTGCACACGCGTATCCTCAAGCTCTGCCTCCTGCTTTTGAACAATTCCCCAAAGTAACAATAATTTTGTTTTTATAAGAAAACCACAGCAACATATTTTATAAGAAAACTGAAGCAACGTAGATGGCATTGGAGATCATTAAATTAAGTGAAATAAGCTAGGCCCAGAAAGACGAAGATCTCATGTTCTCACTTATGTATGGGAGTCAAAGTGTGGGTCTCACGGAGGTAGAGAGGAGAATGGTGGACCCCTGCAGCCGGCAGTGACCAGGAATGGGAAGGAGGGATGAAGGGAAGCTGGTTAATGAGTACAAAATGCAGTTAGCTAGAAGGAATCTGCTCTAGCATTCAATAATACAGTAGAAAAATTAGAGCTAATGATTTATTATATATTTCACAATAGCTAGAAGATTTATAATGTTCCCAGCAAGATAAAAGATAAACATGTGAGTTTCTGGATATCCTAATACACTGGGATTTGACCATGACACACTGAACACACGAATCAATCTTACATGCATCCCAAATACGTACAATTCAGACACAGCAAATAATTTTTTTTAAAAAAAGAAAACTGTATGAGTAGCCTAAATTGATTTTTTTACACTGAGAACCTTTTTTGTATAAATCAGGAAAAGGAGCTCCGAGAGCTGCTAAGAGGGTGCTGCTGGCAAAGGTCTGTGGACCTCGAGACGTGGCAGCACACCGGGCAGGTTAGTGGCTGTGGCCTGGGAAATGCCATGGACTTTGGAAAGCTCAGCTTTAATGCCAATCTTGGAAGCTTCTTTCAGATTTGCCATCAAATGGTGGATATCACAATTTTTTCAGTCTAAAAATCATATGTCTCACTTTAGGCCAGGAGTTCGAGACCAGCCTGGCCAATATGGTGAAACCCCATCTCTACTAAAAATACAAAAATCAGCCAGGCATGGTGGTACACATGCCTGTAATCCTTACTACTTGGCAGTGAGCCAAGATCATGCCACTGCACTTCAGCCTGGGCAACAGAGCAAGACTCTGTCTCAAAGAAAGAAAAAAAAAAAATATATATATATATATATATATATACACACGCACACACACACACACACATATATATATATGTCTTCTATCTGATCTACCCCTGAGCAAATCACACAGCAGGAAATGTTCTAAGTTTTAAATAAAAACCATGACACAAAATTCTATTTACAGTATAATCTCAAATGCATTAGAGACAGAAAAAATAAACGGAAGTGGAAAAATATAAAGACACAAAAATCATAAGTATTTTTCGAATACTGAACCTAAACAGGATTGTCTTAAACTTTTTTAACAAAACAGAGATGCTTAATTCTGTAAGATACATGTTTAACATGACATTTTGTTAGCAACACTAATGTACTTTAACAAACATATGGTGCAGCATTAAGTAAGTTTCACTTTGGGAGTTTCATTTACTTGTGTGTTTGGTAAACCTGAGACACTAATATGCACTAGGTTTTGTTGTTGTTTTTCAGACAAGGTCTCGCTCTGTCACCTAGGCTGGAGTGCAATGACACGATCTTGGCTAACTGTAACCTCCACCTCCTGGGTTCCAGTGATTCTCATGCCTCAACCTCTCAAGTAGCTGGAATTACAGGCATGCACCACCACGTGTGGCTAATTTTTTTGTATTTTTAGTAGAGATGGGGTTTTGTCACATTGCCCAGGCTGGTCTTGAACTACTGAGCTCAGGTAATCTGCCCAGCTTGGCCTCCCAAAGTGCTGGGATTACAGGCATGGGCCACCACGCCCAGCCTATGCACTAGTTTTAAAATTCAGAGATTAAATTTTCTCTACATCCTATAAAGAAATGTGTAGGCTGGGTGCAGTGACTCAAGTCTATAATCCCAGGACTTTGTGGGGCGGAGGCAGGTGGATCACTTGAAGTCAGGAGTTAAAAAGCAGCCAGGCCAACTTGGTAAAATGCCATCTCTATTAAAAAATATATATACAAAAAATTACCCAGGTGTGGTGGCACATGCCTGTAATCCCAGCTACTCCAGAGGCTGAGGATGATAATGCCTTAAACTCGGGAGGTGGAGGGTGCAGTGAGCCAAGATCACACCATTGCACTCCAGCCTGGATGAAAAAGCCAGACTCCATCTCAGAAAGAAAGAAGAAAAGAAAGAAAGAAAGAAGGAAAGAAAGAAAAAGAAAGAAATGTGTAAACATGCCCAAGAAAATCAGTCAACTGGCAAAATGAACTGCTGATCTTTTTTTTCTTATTCATCTTTCCTTCTGATTCATTTCATTCTGCTACTAAATACTTTTCTTGCAGGATTCTAATCAAGACAGAATGAGATCCAAACTCTCTAGTTCTTTACTTTTTTATAATTATTTTTCCTTCATGTCTCATAATCTGTTTTGTTTTGTTTTGTGATAGAGTCTCACTCCAGTTGCCCAGCCTGGAGTGCAGTGGCCAGATCTCGGCTCGCTGCAACCTTCACCTCCCAGACTCAGGCAATCCTCCCACCTCAACTTCCCGAGTAGCTGGAACTACAGGAACATGCCACCACACCCGGCTAAGTTTTTATATTTTCAGTAGAGATGGGGTTTCACCATGTTGGCCAGGCTAGTCTCAAACTCCTGAGCTAGAGCAATCCACCTACCTCAGCCTCCCAGAGTGCTGGGATTACAGGCAAGAGCCACCACACCCAGCCTTCATCTTTATTTCTTTATAAGAAACACTTAAATAGTGCTTCTCTTCATGTACCCTCTAAGCACTATATAATTACTCAGTTCACCTAAGTAATTCTTTATGTTGGCATTCATAGCATGGCGACCTAGTTTCTATCTTAGGTGAGCCTTTCCTACCTCTCCAGTGGATCCGTAATGTGGCCTTACGAACATCCTCAAAGGGACTGCTCATCTTGTTCATCTCTTACTGAGACACAATCCTCCCACCCCCACCCCCAAAATTCACTTGTCAAAGGTCAAGACAAGCTCAAATCCTGCCTGCATTAAACCTTCCCGAAGCCTCCCAGTCAGAACTATCCCTACCCATTCCTCCCTCTGGTATTGGAGGTACAACAATTTCTGAAGAATATAAACTCTCAAAGGAATTAAACCTCCTAGTTTACATCATCCTTCTCTAGTTTTCTCTCCTCATCCTGCCTGGCTCTGTGTTCTGCATAATAGATGTGGCTCAACATGTCAAGTCATGTAAATACACTCATTTCATCTCTAAAATAAAGATTGACCGTAGTTAAAGAGCAGTTTTCAGTAGTGCCAGCCATGAACAGGACACTATATATTGCCCCATGTGATTCTTTATTATCAAAATTGTTACAAATGGCCATGATGTAAAATAATTACCATTTTCTATGTGCCAAGTGCCATGTAAGCACTTTACATACCTTCTAAATTCACATATTCCCCCCAAATTACTCTTTAATGGAAAAACTTGCCTTATTACCCAAGACTATTATAATGTTCTCATATTATAGAGGGTTCACCACTTTATAAAAAACAATACACTATTTGAGGAAGACACATTCACCAGAACTAATTTGATTAGGGTAGTTTTAGATGTTTATAGAGATCATATGATAAACTATCAAAAAATCAGATGAGGAGACAAAGAAATTTAACATGGATAGATGAATTATTGCTGGGGATTGACTTTACAACTGCTACTGCTAGGAAATTTATAAATTAGCTCTAGAAAGATTCTTTAAAAGAAAAAAAAGTTGAAGGAATGAAGAAACAGGCACAAAAAGAAAAAAAAGATAAATAAAACAGCCAGTTGCCATACTATGGAATCACAAGCATATTATTACAAGAGGGAAAAACATCTAAATGTTTCAGAATTAGTCTTTGACTCTGGGGATAAATTTGCAGTGCCAACATTGTCGATGGATTCAAAAAGCTCTGCATAGCAAACACCTCCAAGCAGCAAAGATAACACGGTGTGGGAACTCTGTGTAGAGGGACTAAAAGTGATTGTAATCGCACAGACAAACACACTGAAGTTGGAGATATCAGCCCAGAGTTTGAACAAAAGCATTCTGAGAAATGTGAAAGTAGAAATTATAGAAATAGATCACTTATTCATAGTTCAATCACATTATATAACTAAATACTTTCCTTAAAAACTAAACGCATGGCCGGGCGCGGTGGCTCATGCCCGTAATCCAAGCTACTCGGGAGGCTGAGGCCCAAGAATCGCTTGAACCCAGGAGGCGGAGGTTGCAATAAGCAAAGATCGTACCACTGCACTCCAGCCTGGTTGACAGACCAAGACTCTACCTCAAAAAACAAACAAACAAAAAAAACTAAATTCATGTGAAAGAAGCTTCTCTGCCCAGACCAGGCCTGGAGAGCATCTGTGCTCTTCAGAAGCAAGTCCTCTTATAGGACCTGCAACTGAGTAAGGGTTGAAACAGGTGGCACTGGAAACTCATTAGGAGCCCTCGGGTCCCTTTAAAGACCCTTCAACTTCACACGAACTTCACCATATCAAGAGATAGAGGATAGTATATTAGAAAGAGACAAAAAGTTGAAAAACAGTCCTCTCCTTGTGTTCTGTTCTGACACACATTTGTTAAATGAATTTTTAGCAAATTGAGAAATTTAACCATTTTAAGAAATTTTAGAGTCATAGAGACCTAAAACCTCCATCTTCTGTATTTGACGCAAATCTTAGAGCAGCAACTGACCAGAGAACACACACAGCCTTTTCGGCTTGCCTCCAAATTCTCAGCTAGGATATCAATGGAGTAACGGCGTGAAATGTGCAAATCTCAGAACACAAAATATCAACGAGAGATACTGGGAATGATGACTCTTTTCATTTTAGGTAAATTTGCAGGAACCTTATAGCAGTAAGTGCAGCCTTTGAAAAGACAAGGGTATGCCTCAGGATTCTTCAACAGGGCAGGGCCTGTGCATGGGCACAGGCGCTCCACGAGTGAGGGTGCCTGGAAAGAGGGCCAAGCCCCAGGGGCTGCTCCCAGCTCCGCCTGGAGGGACCACCCACCTCTCCAGGCTCATCCTGCTGTGCAGACAGCACCCATGAGGATCTCTCTTTTCTAAAGTAAAGGTGTTGGAAAGCCTACATCTAAGTGAAAGGTTTTCTTTTTGATGATTTAAGCTTTTGCTCAATTCATATGTGAACACGAATAATCTCTCATTTGATAAGATGATAAAACAAAATAAAATAGTATTAGCAGTTCAGGAAACCTATTTTTGCTAAAACAATTAATGCCTCTAAAATACAACATTGTCACCAGAAGCCCTAGTAGTCTTGCGGATAGGGCACGGGCCTCCTAAAATAGAACGTTGTCACAGTAGTTTGATGAGAACCCAGTATAGAGGGTGTTCTGAGGACCACATTTCCTATCATATAAAACAAAATCCTGCCCTTGAAGATGCAAAATGCCCACACCTGCCACTGCTGTATCCTGTCCTGTTCCTCTGGAGAGGCTGCGAGAAAACGCCTCAGGCCCCACAGATGCGGCACCAGCATCCTTCACTTACCTGAATGTGCATGGCGCCCTCTACTGCTTCTTGGATATTGGGACAACCACTGATGAGTGACAGCTGCTCTTCCACACTCAGGGAGCCTTTCAGAGAGCCTGCCTGTTCCAGCGACTTCATCTCCTTCCTGGAAAGGCAGAGAGAAGGATCACTGTGAGTATTCAAGACCACATTTAAAAACAAATAAAGCTCAGCATCAGGAATCATCAGGGAAATGCAAAGCAGAACCACAATGAGATACCACCTCACACCCGTTAGGGTGGCGACTACCAAAAATAGAAACTAGCAATTGTTGTCAAGGCTGCGGAGAAACTGGAACCTTTGTGCACTGTTAATGAGGCTGTAAAATGGTGTGACCACCATGGAAAACAGACATGGCAGTTCCCCAAAACAGAATTACAGCATGCTTCAGCAATTCCACTTCTAGGTAATAAACCCAAAATAATGGAAAGCAGGGTCTCCAAGAGATTTTTGTACACCCATGTGCACAATAGCATTATTCGAAATAGCCAGGAGGGAGAAGCAACCTCAGTGTCCATCAATAGATGAGTAGATAAGCAAAATATGGTACATACACACAAAGGAATATTATTCAGCATTAAAGAGGAAGGAAATTCTGACACATGCTACGATATGGATGAACCTTAAGGACGTTATGCTGAGTGAAATAAACCAGTCACAAAAGGAAAATTACTGTGTGATTCCACTCACAAGAGGTATCTAGAGCAGTCAAAATAATAGAGGCAGACCAGTCGCGGTGGCTCACACCTATAATACCAGCACTTTGGGAGGCTGAAGTGGATGGATCACTTGAGGTCAGGAGTTCAAGACTAGCCTAGTTAACATGGTGAAACCCTATCTCTACTAAAAATACAAAAAAAATAGCTGGGTGTAGTGGTGGGCACCTGTAATCCCAGCTACTTGGGAGGCTGAGGCAGGAGAATCACTTGAAACCCGGGCAGCGAAGGTTGCAATGAGCCAAGGTCACACCACGGCACTCCAGCCTGGGCGACAGAGTGAGACTCTGTCTCATAAAAATACTAATAGAGACAGAACTAGAATGTTGGTAGCTGCCAGGAGCTGGGGGTTGAGGAATGGGGAGTTAAGGTTTAATGGGTACAGAGTTTCAATTTGAAAAGATGAAAATGTTCTGGAGGTGAATGATGGTGAGGGTTGCAAAACAATGTAAATATACTTAACACACTTAAAACATTAAGATAAGTTGTATTACATACATTTTACCACAATTTAAAATCTTAATTACTTTTTTTTAAATGAAATGAGCCCCATGGCAGGGGCAGGGTGGAAAGTTGGAAAACAGTGGTTCTTAAACCTTTTCCTTGGGTCAGGCCCCTAGGGTGGAAGGATTGAAAGAAGGTACCTTACAACAGTCGGCTTCGTGGCATGTGAGCTGTGAGGCCACCTGGGCGACCAGGCTCAGAAGGGCCTGTGCTGGGTTTACTGCTCTGCTGTCAGCATCTTAAAATTCTTAATATATTTTTGCTTTGGGGGTTCTTTTTTTTTTTTTTTTTTTTGAGACAGAGTCCTGCTCTGACACCCAGGCTGGAGTGCAGTGGCACAATCATGACCCACCACATCCTGGACCTCCCAGAATCAAGTGATCCTCCCACCTCAGCCTCCCAAGTAGCGAGGACCACGCACACGCACCACCATACCTGAGTAATTTTTTTGTATTTTTTGGTAGAGACAGGGTTTCACCATGTTGCCCAGGCTGGTCTTAACTCCTGGGCTCAAGTGATCCTTCTGCCTTGGCCTCCCAAAGTGCTGGGATTATAGGTGTGAGCCACAGTGCCTGGCCCTAAATTTTTTTAAAAGGAGGGAGAGAATGCTTGAGATTTTTTTCTTAAAAATGTAAGTAATTTGGAAGATTTGTAATATATCAGCTTAAAAAAAAAGTCTACCTACCTTAAAATAGGGTCAGAAACAGATACCTTATTTTGGAGGATTATAAGGACAAACATATAGATTCCTGCTCAGATCTCATCACCCACAAAACAACTCAGTGTTAAGTACCAAATATCATGGACCACCATCCCCAGTAAGCAGGCATTTTCAAAGTTTCATATAGAACAAATTCCTTGAATTGGAGGCTTATAAAGTTAATGAGGTGAGGCACAGTGGCTCATGCCTACAATTCCAACACTTTGGGAGGCCAAGGCAGGTGGGTCACTTGAGGACAGGAGTTTGAGACCAGCCTGGTCAACATGGTGAAACCTCATCTCTACAAAAAATACAGAAAGTAGCTGGGCATGGTGGTGCACACTTGTAGTCCCAGCCACTCGGGAGGCTGAGGTGGGAGAATCACTTGAGCCCAGGAGGTGGAGGTTGCAGTGAGCCATGATTGAGCCACTGCACTCCAACCTGGGAGACAGAGTGAGATCCTGTCTCAAAAAACAAACAAGCAAGCAAAAAACAAAAATAAGTTAGTTAGTGAAAAATATACAAAACGAAATATGTGTCGTGGCCAGTTCATTTGGAAGTTTACTAGTTGAATAGGGTACTATGAGGCGTCTTAGCAACAGATTAGAAATTTAAGATTTAGAAGGTCGATAGCTAAAATCAAAAAAGAACTGCTTCAAGGTAAATGGCAGCAAATAAATATTTGAAATGTCGTGGAGGGAAATATAACAAAAAGAGTCATGAAAAAAGGTTTGTCTATTAAGATAAAAAGGAAACGCAGACCTTCATGGGTCCTACGGGGTCCTGTGATTCTGAGTCAGCAGCTCTCAGCACACTGCCCTGAACGCAGACGGTGCCTCCTACGCAGCACTATCCAGGAAAAGAGGGCACCACGTGATCTAAAGGTCATTTGTCATTCACTGTGTAGTATGTTTTGATCCATCTTTGAAAATGTTTAGTTACACAACTCTGTAAACATACTATAAAACCACTGAATTGGACGCGTCAAATGAGTCAGTTGTATGACATGTAAATTTATCTCAATAAAGCAGTAGCATTCATATCTTATTGCTACTGTAACAAATTATCACAAACAGTGGCCTAAACGATACAAATGCATTATCTTACAGTTCTGGAGGTCAGAAATCCCAAGGAGACTAACATCAAAGTGTCGTCAGGGAACACACTCCTTCTGGAGGCTTCGAGGAGGACGCGTGCCTGGCCCGTCCCAGCCTCTAGAGGCTGCCTGCATCCGTGGTTCATGGCTCCTTCCCCCTCCACAGCCAACCACCCCTGCCCCACCTGCTTCCGTCATCATGTCTTCTTCCTTGACTCCTACCTCCCTTCATCCCTCTAAGGACCCATGCGATGACACCAGACCAAGCCAGCCACTCCAGGATAATCTCCCCATCTTGCCATTCTCAATTCAGTCCCATCTGCAATGTCCCTTTTGCCATGTAAGGTTCTGGCTCATCCAAAGTTGTGCCAAAGATCTGGACTTCTAACTGTGGTTGCAGGTATGTTGTTCTGGAGATGATAAGCAATTTGCTCCTGGCAGGCACTTGAGGGTACTACCAACGAAGGAACCAGTCTGAATTCTTGGTTCGGGGATTTTTCAGGTGACACAGGTAGTATGAATTTAAGCTCCGAAACTTTGAGGATTGCTCTGTGGTTACAAAGTCCCAGGACGGTTAGAAAAGCAGACCCCAGGCCAGGCGCAGTGGCTCACAGCTGTCATCCCAGCAGTTTGGGAGGCCAAGGCAGGCGGATCACCTGAGCTCAGGAGTTTGAGACCAGCCTGGCCAACATGGTGAAACCCTGTCTCTACTGAAAATAGAAAAATTAGCCAGGTGTGGTGCCACACCCCTGTAATCTCAGCTACTTGGGAGGCTGAGGCAGGAGAATCACTTGAACCCGGGAGGTGGAGGTTTCAGTGAGCTGAGGTCGTACCACTGCACTCCAACCTGGGTGACAGAATGAGACTCTGTCTCAAAAAAAAAAAGAGAGAAAGAAACACAG
>CAUYQU010088937.1:0-39079 GCA_963574635.1 Cheracebus regulus | reverse complement strand
CTCCCTCCCTCCTTTCCTCCTTTCCTTCCTTCCTTCCTTCCTTCCTTCCTTCCTTCCTTCCTTCCTTCCTTCCTTCCTTCCTTCCTCCCTCCCTCCCTCCCTCCCTCCCTCCCTTCCTTCCTTGTTTCCTCATTTCTTCTCTCTCTCTCTCTTTTTCATTTAAATCTGGGGTTGCTCTCAGACTCCTCTGCTGTTTTCCCTGTACCAGCAATATACTGAATACATACCTGAAGTTTGTTCCCTTCATTAAAGCATTCCTCTTTGGGAACTATGACTTCAAAATCCGTAGACACCCAAATTGTGAAAATAGGAAGCAAATATTTCACAAGAATAAATAATCACCAATAGTAATAGTGAGAATAGAGACATCTTGATTCATTCGCCTGTGATTTCTGTCTATGGAAAAAATTTCATCTATTTGATGCTGATTTGGAGGATATAACTCTTCTGGGAGGACATTTGACATTTCTTCAGCCCCAGAAGGTGTTGCCAATAAAACTACCATTAAAACTATGCCTTCATAAGGCCGTTCTATTTCAATCTCAGGCTAGAGATGGGAAACATGGTAAGACCACTAAATTTCATGATCATGAGTCTATTATCACACATTATTTTCTCTAACATAAGTTTCTTAGTCAAAAGTAATGCTATGTGTAATTCTATAATGTTGAAAAAGATATTTCAAAGAACACAGAGGTGATTTGTGCATAAGCATTGCTAATAAAAAAGGCAAATTTGTATCCACAGAAAAGGACTACATCAAAAAAAAGTAAGCATTGCTCTTTCTATGATAGAAGTGGCTGGGTGACCTTTCGCATATTACCAGGGGAAGGATGCCAGGTTGGGCATGCAGTGTTTGCCTCTGCCCCAGGCAGTGTGGGAAATGCTCAGCAAGTGAATATTTCTACTGATGAACCCATGCAAAGCCTCTCTTCCCAACATCATGCTACTGTGTTTGTGACTCTATTTGACAAGGGAAAAATCAGTACCTATCACAAAACATTTCATCTTGTCCACCTGATTATTAACATTTTACTCTTCTATGGTTGCTTCTTGGTAAGAAGCTCATGAAACCCAAATAGCTTCACATTCTATGCCCATTTGGAGATGTCTAACATGTACCTCTTCCCTAGACCTTCTTTCCTAGAACTCCAAACTTTCCAACTTTGTTTTTTTCAGTTCTCTGATTATCCAGCCAAAATATTAGCCACTATCCATACTCAGTGTAAATTCATTTGCTAGGTGTCTCTCTCTCAGCAAAATGCTTAGGTCTGAGGAGGCTTAAATCTCTGACTCTTTTTCTTGGAACCATCAAGAGGAAAATAATACTTCAGCTATTTGTTTACAAGAGATACCAGCATATTTGTAAAGAAGAATCTGTCAACCAGACCTAATATATTTTTTCCTCAGTCAACCTCTTATCCTAAGTATCACCTAGGAGTCCATAGGTATGAATTCAGAGGGAGGAGGCAACTTATAGTAAAGGTCAGGGGAATCTGTGCCATTTGGTCGTGTGACTCACTTATTCCTTCAGAATCTCTTCAAGCCCAATAGCATATATAGCACTTCCATTTAATGCTGGGATGCTACTGAGTCTGCTTCCCAATCCTATAGGTTATTGGATTAGACAACACCCAGTTAATGCTGAGCATATCAGGTCCCTTGGCAACCTGATTGGCTCATAGTCCAGCCAGAAGCTATTTTGTAAAAGTAGAAGAATGCAGAGGATGGCTCAACTTTACATGTACTTCCTTTATAGAGTCCTGCTCATGGCCTCTAACAGCATTCTTATCTACAATAGGTACTGTGAATACCATTAGATCTGCTGTGCCACAATGACCAAGTGGCAGAATAATTTCATGGTAGCCTAGATTTATTGCAGTGATACTATTAGCTGAGCACAACAGGAAGCTAGAAATCAAGAGAAATCAGTTAATGTAGTTCATAAAGTCACCCCATCCATACCCATGACACAAGGAAGGTAAAAATGGTAGATACCAGATCTGGAAGAACAAATAAAGAATGTCAAACACACTAAAACTGGGATATTTTTAGGATCCATCATTGAACCAATCCAACAAAAATCTTTCCTATTTTTTTATATTGAAGTGGGCAAGAGTGTTTTTGTGATCTTAGGCAATTTACTTTACCCATGTAGGCCTATGTATCTTTTGATTTTTCAATTTCCAACTTGTGTTTTAAGTTCAGAGGCACATGAGCAGGATGTGCAGGCTTGTTACATAGATAAATGTGTGTCTTGGTGGTTTGCTGCACAGACCATCCCATCACTGAGCTATTAAGCCAGCATCCATTAGCTATTCTTCCTAAAGTTCTCCCTCCTCCCACTCCCCACCCTCCAACAGGACCCAACCCTGGTGTGTCCACATGTTCTCATTATTTAGCTCCCACTTACAAGTGAGAACATGTAGTATTTGGTTTTCTGTTCCTGTGTTAGCATGCTGAGGATAATGGCTTCCAGCTCCATCTATGTTTCTGCAAAGGACATAATATTGTTCCTTTTTATGGCTGCATGGTATTCCATAGTGTCTATGTACAACATTTTCTTTAGCCAGTCTATTATCAATAGGTATTTAGGTTGATTTCATGTTTATGCTATTGTGAATAGTGCTGCAATGGATATACACATGGATGTATCAGTATATCAGAATGATTTATATTCCTCTGGGTATATAGCCAGTAATGGAATTGCTGGGTCAAATGCTATTTCTGCCTCTAGGTCTTGAAGGAATCACCACACTGTCTTCTACAATGGTTGAACTGATTTACACTCCTGTCTATGGCCATACCATCTTGAATGTGTCTCATCTCATCTGACCTATGTGTCTTTACATGTACAATGGGAACAATAAGAGTTCCTACTTCAAAGAGTATACAGCATATAAAAATAAAGAATTTAACCCAGTGCTAGGCAAAAGTAACACATTTAATAAATATTAGGTGTTAATATTGCTGATAATTTAAGGTAATTTTTTAAGTAGGGAAAGAATAAGTTTGGATAAGTTTGCTGGCAATAGAATATGAAGATTCTGAAATCTTGGCTGAGGAATTAGGACTTTTTGATGCATACAATCAGTGCTTAGTAAATCCAAGAAATACTTAAGCTTAATTACTGTCAATAACTAGATGGTTACACTAAGAATTCTTTGGCAACTAATTCACTGTTGAAAACTATTCAGAGCAGGGAGAACTTTCTGCTTGTTCCACTGGTAATTTCAAAACAATAAAATTAGTATTGCGTTAATGTAACCCTTAAGGTACTGGACATGAAGTTTTATAGCAGCAGAATCTCAGGCTGATGCAGTAGGTAGGCAATGATTCTAAGACAGAAGGAATCATCATGCAGGAGAGAAACATTTTCAGATTCTACCTATTTGAAGACTCCCCTCATTTTACCTGAATTCAGACTGCAAAATAAATCCACTTTCATTCCAGAACACATATCTTAGAGCATGCAGAATAATTAAAGATGTCCTGAAGAGAAGTTTACAGAGAGAAAAGTCATTCTTACACCAAAATAAGAAGTAATGACTTAACAGATTCTAAGTTGAATGCTTCAGCTTTACATGGATCAGTACAATAGTTACTTGTAACCAGAATTTTCACATTCCAGAAATGCTGTAAGTGAAGGTTCTGAAGGTAAAATGTAAATTTTGAGACATTACAAATCAAAAGACACATAGTTTTTTTTTTTGCAACTGATGTAAGTTAATTGTTACAAAAATAAGAGAACCTAAAGAATATAGACAAAATTGAACCAAGAGAATAAAAGGAATAGTGCAACACTATATTTGCTACCTGGTTAAAGGTTTCACAAGTACATTAGAAAAAAGATGGTACAAATATAAGCTGAAGTTTGAATAAGGCAAGTGTCCACATCACACACTTGGCTGAGGTTCTTTCCTTACCTTAGGATGTGTAAATTAAAAATGGTATATAGGTGGGCATTAGGAAAGTCAATATATTTTTAAAAATCTATCAATGTGTAAAAATGTAGAGAAGGGAGACATCGCTTTCTCTAGGCATTCAAATTAGTCTGTGACCCTAAAGTGGCCAAGAACAGCTATGCAAGTATTATTTTTAACTATGAATATATAGTTAATGCTGGTCAAATGGTAGTATACAATTTTTCATGAATTTAAGGAAGATTTTAGGAAATTTTATTGGTAAAAATTATGAATACGTCATCTAAAACATCACAATAAGATTACTAAAAGTTGTAAGTTTGCTCATAATGTCTCCAAAGTAAAATTTTAATCAAACTATAAAATTCATGGAAATGCTACATCGATCAATAATATGATTTATTCACATTGATAATATACAAGAAAATTGTGTCAGACAGGTTATATTCAAAGAAAAAGCATCTGGAGAAAGTTAGAAAGAAATGAGACTGAGAAAACATCCTGTGATGACAAATACACATATTTTCAATGATTAATAGAATTGGTGAATATGTAAACAATTCGTATTTGTTCTGATCATTTGAGGCACCAGACAAAAGGACCTATATCTCAGAAAATGGTAACATAATATTTGTTTTTCAAATGATACTAAAAATGGTATTAAAGTCTATAAAGTAAATACTGCACTGGAGCATACCACATTTTTGAGTCCCACAAAAGAAAACAGATTTACATTTTGGCATTGATAACATTATATATTTAGAGTTCATATGAGAAAAATAAGCCAACCTATCACTCTCATAAAATAAATATGGTAATATTTTAACTAGTCTGTGTAAGAGAACATAATGAATAAGCATAATCCTATTCTTCAGGTTTATCAATTTGGCATGTGGCAGAAATACAAATGAAATTCAACTGAGAAGAGAAAAGATGTATTAGCATATTTATTCTACCTATAAGAAGGGTGCTAGCTGGCCTAAAGGATAAAGAAGATCAAAAATTTAAACAGCAAGAAAATTGTTTCTCTATGCTTGTCTTTCTTTGGTATTCTGAAAAGACCAAATACTTGTTACTCCTCTTGTCAGTCAAGTTACTGAATCAATAGAGAATAAGTCATGGCAGTCAACATTTTTACTGATAATATTGAAAAGATATAGCTTAGATAGCACAGTTAAGCGGACTTGTTAAGTGAACCACTGATTTAGTCAGACTTACCTTCCGGTCACAGGCAATGATGTTGGAATTCTTTTTATACCTCTTATTACCTGCTCCATTCCAGAAGAAGTTGTAGAGAGTCCAATTTAATCTTTCCAAATGTGTCGGTGGATGTCAATCTATTTTTCTGTGTAAGAGAGCAAAAGAGCCCTTGAGTTACATTAACTGAATTTTCTTTTTCAAATGAAAAGAACATGAACTGGGGAGAGGTAGTTCCCCAACACATTATGTTTTGGTTTATTTCTATATGTCATCCTTATTCTCTGATGATCAGCATGTATTGAAGGAGGTGCGACAACTCACAGCGCACTATTCACAATCTCAAAACTCAATGGCAAAGCAGAACAAAACACACATGAGAAAATGTTGATTTTCTCCATTCCAAATTAAATATTTCTATAGAAAATGTTGGTTTACTTAACCTGGATTATGTGCTCATCCCTTGAAAAGTCACTGTGTACATCTGAGTGAGATAATTATCATTGGTCAGACTGGGTTTCATGTTTACCTCTGACAGAAGAGAGGCAGAATATCTTTATAGGAAAAAATGGGAAGTAGCAGTTCTGAGTCCACGTGTAAAAGCCTTCAAAAATCTCTAAAAACATGTGTTTAGTTTACTTTCATCCATTCAACAAATATTTACTGAAGGCCTGGAGTGTGATGAGTGCTTTGCCATCTAACATTTATTTGCACTTCAACCTGACACTGGATGCCAAGATCACTGGATGCTCATTCTTGGCCAAACAGACCTGTAATACGCTATATCTTTAATCATTCAAGTCCTACCATCTGAAAGCACATTTCAGTATGTTTACCAAATTAAATATAACTGAATCAGGTTAATATTAGCCTTCCAAGTTCTCTCCATTTCAGATTCTGTAATTCCCCAAACTTAAAATTATAAGGCTGCTAATAACTTTTCTTCCTCTTTTTCTCTTCCTACTCTTCTATGTCCTCCTTATTTATTTTAATTACACTAGATTAGTTTGTCTTGAATTTTCTTGGAATTTATTGGTAACCAAAATTTAGGATTTTTTTTCTGATTCTGGGGAATGCTTACATATCTTTTGCTTGATTTGCACATATTTGGAAAATTCACAGTGTTACAATGTGAAGATCTTCCCAGAGTAAAAAGCATCAACATTTGAGAATTCTCCTTACATCATCCATAGACATTCATATGAAGTCAATAAATTTTTACTGTTAAAGAACACTAATAAAATAGAAACTTCTGCCAGTTAGTTTAAAATCAAGAAGTGGTGGTAAAATTATATTTGTGGTTTTTGGGGACTTTAACAGTATTATATTATGGTTTAAAAAATCTCATTTTTAAAAGAATTCATAGAAAGAAAATTAATGTATGCACCTAAAATGTATTTATTGGGTACCTATCCTGTATCAAGCACTGTTTTTAGACACCAGGGATATTAGAGTGAACAAGATAGACAAAGACATTTCTGTTATGGAGCTTACACTCTCCTGGGAATAAACAAACACAATGAATTAAAAAGCTATTTTTAAGAGCTATTAAGCAAAACAGTTTATAAATGTATAAGGGGTGTCTGGGTAGAGTATAAATATGGTTTTTAGATTGTTTCTATTAGGTCAAGATAAGGGATTTGAATATGATTCTGAGTAATTGAAAACTATTCAAAGGTTTTTAACTAGAAAGTAATTTGATGTGATTTATGTTTATTGTTTATTCTGAAATCTTTGTCTGATATTGCTACAGCCACTCCATCATTCTTTTGATTAGTGTTTGCATGATATATGTATTTATTTTTATTCTTTTACTTTTAACCTACAAATAATATTATATTCAAAGTAAGTTTCTTACAGATAACACACAGTTGAGCATTTCTCAATCTATTCTGACACTGTTTGTCTTTTAATTTTTGTGCTTCAGCTTATGCAATTAAACTTTTTTTTTTTTTTTTTTTTTGAGACAAAGTCTCACTCTGTCGCCCAGGCTAGAGTGCAGTGGCACGATCTTGGCTCACTTCAACCTCCACCTCCTAGGTTCAGGAAATTCTGCCTCAGCCTCCTAAGTAGCTGGGATTACAGGCATGTACCACCATGCCTAGCTAATTTTTGTAGTTTTAGTAGAGGCGAGGTTTCACCACGTTGGTTAGGCTGGTCTCAAACTCCTCACCTCGTGATCCACCGCCTCGGCCTTCCAAAGTGCTGGGATTACAGGCATAAGCCACCGCATCCGGTCTAAACTTCTAATAGCATTAATTTGAAATTAGGTCTATCATTTTTTATTTGTTTTATTCTTGTTCTTTCTGTTTCTTCTGTTGTTTTTTGTTTTGGTTCCTCTATTTTCTCTTTCCTGCTTTCCTTGGGATTATTTCAACCTTTTTTTGTATCTCATTTCAATTTATCAACTATATTTTCTATTATATCTCTTTGTATAATTCATTTTTAGTGTTTGATATCATGATTACAATATGCATATTTAACTTTCCAAAACTGAAGTAGAATCAATATTTTACCCCTTCAAGGACAATATAGACACCGTATCATCATACAGGTAACTTTATTGTCCCTAATTTAGATTTATGCTCTCTTATAGATTACATCCACATACATTTAAAACACATTCAACAAAGTTATATTTACTTACAAACATAAAACATATTTAAATAACTCAAGAGGAGAATAATAGTTTATTACCTACAGCCATACATTTACCATTGTTATTAGTATTTTTCATTCTTGATGTTCCAAGTTTCCTGGTGGTAACATTTCCTTTCTGCCTACAGACATTCTTTAGTAATTTTCTAGAGCAAGCCTGTTCACAATGAAATTTCTGTAATCTGAGAATGCCCTGATTTCCTGTTCATTCCTGAAGAATATTTTCACTGAATATTTATAGATTTCGATGTATGTACAAAAGATGTCTTCAGGCAAGTGTGGAATTTCTTTGTTTTTATTCCCTCCCTTTGTTCTTTCTTGGCTCCCTTTCTAGGTCAAAAGGGAGACCATTAAATATTGTCCAGAATTATATACTGTCATGATTCTTCCCAGGAAATACCACTCAGAATAGAATACAGGTGGGACAAGTGATTCTGGAACTTTCACTTGTATCAGTGAATGAAGGTGACAATGTGGAATGACAGTATTTCACCAAGGAAGAAAAATGTTATCACAACTTCATTTCAATTTACAATTCTGGGAGGCTCAAGAGTCAAGTCAAGCTCTGCCCTGTTCCCTGCTCTGACAGTCCTCCGCTCTCTGCAGCATCAAACAATTTGCTAAGAACCTTGTACTTATTAACTGATTTAAACCTTATCATAATTCTATTAGTTAAGGCAAGTTATTACCCTCTTTATAAATTAGGGAAAAAAGCCAAGGAAAGATTGAAAAATTTGTTCAAGCTAACACAGTTCTAAATATTCAAGTAATATGTAAAAGTCAAGAAAAAATTAAAGATCGGTAAAAAATGAATATTTGCTATTATGGGGTTCCATCACTTAAATACCTAAATATTATACATGGTGAAAGCTATGTATCTTGCATTAATGTCTGATACATTTAAATGTCTTGCCATTTTTGTGTTGCATCTAATTGCCTTAATAATGAAACCTGAGTTTCTACGTCATTTTATTTTTTGCAAGTTATTTTACACTTTAAATGTGTGAACACACCCTCACAACGTGGCAACATATTATCAGTATTATTCACTTGAGAAAAACAAATTTTGAAATGAGAATTAATAATATGGCATTTATTCTTTTCCTATTAGGAATTTATATTTAGAATTCATTTATTAATTTTGTATCAAATTATATAATAACTTACTGGTTTTAAAAGGTGGTTTCTATGAACTATAAAGTTTTATAACCCCTTATACCTTTTTTGTGTCGGTAACTAGAGAATGAATTGATTATATTTTTAGATTAATGACTTAAATAGAAATTTAACAGGCAGAGTTTAGAGTTGCTAGCATGTTTTTTCTTCTTTTTCAGCTTTTATTTTAGGTTCAGGGAGTGCATGTGCAGGTTTGTTATATGGGCAGATGGCATGTCACTGGGATTTGGTGTACAAATGATTTTATTACCCAGATAGTGGGCATAGTACCTGATAGGCAGTTTTTGATGCTCAGCCTACTCCCACCCTCTACCCTCAAGTAGGCCCTGGTATCTCTTGTTTGCCTCTTTGTGTCCGTGTGTGTCAATGTTTATTTCTCACTTACAAGGGAGAAGATGTATTTGGTTTTCTATTTCTGTGTTAATCTGCTGAGGATAATGGCCTCCAGCTCCATCCATATTAGGAAAGAACATGATTTCCTTCTTTTCATGGCTGTGTTGTATTCTATGGTTCATATATACCATATTTTCTTTATCTTGTTCACTGTTGATGGGCGTCTAGGTTGATTCCATGTCTTTGCTATTGTGAATGGTGCAGGGATGAACACATGAATGCATGTGTCTTTTTGGTAGAATGATTTATACTTTTTGAGTGGATACCCAGTAATGGAATTGGTAGGTTGAATAGCTCTGTTCTAGGTTCCTTGGGAAATGTACAAACTGCTTTCCACAGTGGTTGAACTAATTTACATTCACACCAGCAATGTATAAAATGTTCCTATTCTCTACAAACTTGCCGATATCAGTTATTTTCTATTTAATAGCCATTTTTACTGGTGTGAGGGAATATTCATTGTGGTCTTAATTTGCATTTATCTAGTGATTAGTGATGTTGAGCATTTTGTCATATGCTTAGTGGCTGCATATTATTATTATTTTTTTTGAAAAATATCTGTTCATGTTCTTTGCTCATTTTTTAATGGGGTTGTTTGCTTTTTGCTTTTTGATTTGCTTAAGTTTATTTTAGTTGCTGGGCATTAGGCCTTTGTCAGATGCATAGGTCGCAAATATGTTTTTCAATTCTGTAGGCTTTCTGTTTACTCAGTTGATAGTTTATTTTGCTGTCCATAAACTCTTTAGTTTAATTAGGTTCCACTTACCTGTCTTTGTTGTTGTTGCAATTGCTTTTGGATTCTTTGTTATGAAATCTTTGCTTATGTCCAGAATATGTTATTTCCTAGGGTTTCTTCTGTTTTTTTTTTTTTTTTTTGAGACAGAGTCTCACTCTTGTTGCCCAAGCTGGACTGCAATGGCATGCGATCTTGGCTCACTGTAACCTCTGCCACCTCAATTATCTGGGATTATAGGCACCAGGCCCAGCTATTCTCCTATGGTTTTTGTAGTTTTATGTCTCATATTTAAATCTTTAATCCATTGAGTTGATTTCTGCATATGGTAAAAGGAAGGGGTCCAGTTTCAATCTTCTGCATATGGTTAGCCAATTATCACATCACTACTTATTGAATAGGGAGTGCTTTTACTGTAGCCTTATAGTATAGTTGGAAGTTAGGTAGTGTGATGTCTCTGAATTTGTTCTTTTTGCTTTGGATTACTTGAGCTATTCAGGTTCTTTTTTGATTCCATCTGATTTTAGAATAGTTATTTCTAATTCTTTGAAAAATGGTATTGGTAGTTTGATGGGAATAGCATTAAATCTGTAAGTAGCTTCGGGCGGTATGGCCACTTAAAAAATATTGATAATTTCTATCCATGAGCATGGAATGTTTTTCCACTTGTTTTTGTCATCTCTGATTTCTTTTGTTTTTAGTTCTGTTTAGGTGATAAATCATATTTATTGATTTACATATGTTAAACTAACCTTACATCCTAGGAATAAAGTTTACCTGATGTGGTGGATTGACTTTTTGATGTGTTATTGGATTTGATTTGCTAATATTTTGTGGGGAAATTTTGCATCTATGTTCATCAAGGAGAGTAGCCTGTTTTATTTTTCTTTTTATCTCTCCTAGTTTTTGGTATCTGAATGATACTGGCCTCTTAGATTGAGTTAGGAAGGAGTCCCTCCTTCTCGATTTTTTGAAATAATTTCAGTAGGACTGATACCAGCTCTTCTTTATACATCTAGTAGAATTTGGACTGTGAATTCATCTGGTCCAGAGCTTTCTCTTGCTGGTGGGTGTTTTTATAACCGATTGAATTTTGGAATTTATTCTTGGTTTGCTCAGTATTTTTATTTCTTCCCAGTCCAATCTTTAGCAGTTGTATGTTTCCAGGAATTTATCATTTTTTTTTTCTTCAGATTTTCTAGTTGTGCATAGAGTGTTCATAAACCCTCTCAGGGATTTTTGTATTTCTGTGGCATCAGTGGTAATTTCATTTTTGCCATTTCTGATTATGTTCATTTGGATGTTCTTTTTTTTCTTTATTAATCTAGATAGTAGTCCACAAATCTTACTTATTCTTTCATAAAAACAACTTTTGTTTGTGTTGATTTTTCCTATGGCTTTTGGTACCACAATTTCCTTCAGGTCAACTGATTTTGGTGATTTATTTTTTTTCTACTAGCTTTGGGCTTGGTTTGCTCTTGGATTTTCTAGTTCCTCTAGGTATGATGTAAAGTTATTAACTTGAGATTTTTCTAACTTCATGTTGTAATCATTTAGTGCTATAAACTTTCCTCTTAATGCTGCTTTATCTGTGACCCAGAGATTCTGGCATGTTTTATCTTTGCTTTTTTGTTTTAAATAATTATTTTGATTTCTGCCTCAATTTGTTTTTTTATGCAGAAGTCATTCTGGAGCAGGTTGTTTATTATTTATGGAATTGCATGATTTTGAGAGATCTTATTGATACTGATTTCTACTTTTATTGTCTTGTGGCCCAAGAGTGTGATTGGTATAATTCTGGTTCTTTGGTAAATTTGTTGAGAATTTATTTATGGCCAATTCTGTAGTTAGTCTTGGAGTATGTGCCATGTGCAGATGAGAAAAAAAATGTGTATCCTCTTGTTGTTGGGTGTATTCTGCTGATGTCGATTAGGTCCATTTGGTCAATTTCAATTTTAAGTTCCAGAAAACAATGCCTTCTTTACAAAGATCTATTTGGAGAATGCCACGGTACTAGATAGTCTGGTCTCCCTTGGTGGGAGAAGCTCTTTCTGGCTGCATCTAGTTGGCCATTTTGGCTCTTACCCTCCCCATTTTTTCGGGGAGGATATTGTTTATAGGGTGCTACATAAATTACCAGAAATAGCAACTATTTTTATGGAGTTTTAAAGTTCACTGGTGGAAAAATGCTCTAAAAATTTATCCACAAAAGGAAAATGTACTTTTGCCTTTGTTTCTCAAACATATGTGCTATACAGCATAGCCTTCCTTTAATGAAAAAAATACATATATGTATATATATACACACACCTATGTGTAAACTTGCATGCTTCTTATCTTAAATTAAATTATTCATTTTATAATTGCTTAAGAAATTCAAAACATAGGCTTATGTATAAATTCCCATTGCTCATAAAGCTATACAACCAAAACTAATTTAAAAATTAATTATAAACACTATAAAATTAATATTATTGAAATTACCAACATTAATTTAATGTCAGAAATAATATTTTGTAAGAACATAATTGAAATAACCAACTGTGCTAGGTACAGTTGATGTTATAATTTAATTTGCCTACAGTTTATGCCTTATGATAGCTAAATTTTCATACCTGTATTTCTGCTCAAACACTGGTGAATACATCACTAATCTAAATCATTTGGCAAGAATGCAGAGTTTACATTTAATATGACCCGCTTGTTATTTTTACTAATAGTAGGCTGTGGTATCATTTCTCTCTCATTGAATGGATACTGAGTGGATTAATAGTATCTTTAAAACCAAAACTCTAACAATTTTTCAGCTTCTATTTTTAAAGGTATTTAAATTTTTTTTGTTTTAAATTGAAATGTCTGTGAAATATTTAAATTTTAAATAAAGACATTTAAAAATTATTTAATAATGGCCTACTATATACCAAGCACTGGTTAGAGAGGATAATTTATACAGTGTCCATACTTTCATAGAGCTTACCTTCTAATGTAGGAGGATATATATGTTTTTAAATCTATATATTTGTGTTTGTGCTTGTGTCTAAGTATATCCACATCTGTATCTGTGGATGCTAGGATGAAAAAGTCAGGGTGAAGGTGAAAAAGGGTAAAGAAGCCAGGGTGCAGTGTGAGAGATGTTAGTGTTAATAGTTATAATTGCCCATGTATTGTGCCCATGTATAAATGAATATGATGGTATTTAGCGTAGTATCAACATTAGTAGCAAAATATGACAAACATCCTAAATGGCCATCAGTATGAGACTGGTTAGCTAAATGTCTGTCAATGAAATGAAATATAACACAGTCATAATAAAACAGTGAATTTGCTATTTATGTAACAAAACGGAAATTATATAAGCTGTATTAATAAATAAAAAGGCAAAGAGCAGATTATTGAATATTGTATGCCATCATCTGCTGAAAAAGCTAATATCTACTGAACTATTTTTCTAGATTTATAGAGGGAAACATAAGAAATAAAATAATAGCAGTGGATATCAGCTTGCAAGATAAAGGATGACATATAGGTACCAACATTTCACTGCATATGCATTTTTCTACTTTTTGATTTGCAAATAAGAATATTCTGTTATACCTATTTAGAAAATTGTATTAAAATGTCATTTTGTCTTAATATAATGACATACTGTTATATGCCATTCACATATTGTTATAAAGAAATACCTGACAACAGCTAGGTGTGGTGGCTCACACCTGTAATACCAGCACTTTGGGAGGCTGAGGCAGGAGGATTACCTGAGATCAGGAGTTTGAGACCAGGTGAGAACACAGATCCAAGCCATGTCATATAAAAATCTTTCAAAGGGGTTAAATTGGTGTATTGGGTTCAGAGAGACCAGATGGTATAGTAGCATAGTGCTTGTTTTGAAATATGGGAAAATTAACCATGTGTATATTAAGAAGAGGTTTTTACATGAAGAGGCCAACGTGGTGAAACCCTGTCTCTATTAAAAAAAAATACAAAAATTAGCCGGGTGTTGTGGCAGACACCTGTTATCCCAGTTACTCAGGAGGCTGATTCAGGAGAATCACTTGAACCTCTGGGAGGCAGAGGTTGTAGTGAGCCAAGGTCATGCCATTGCACTCCAGCCTGGGCTACAGAGCAGGACTCCATTAAAAAAAATAGTAAGGAAAGAAAGAAATACCTGAGACTGGGTTATTTATAAGGGAAAGAGGTCAGTTGGCTCACAATTCCACAGGCTGTACAGAAAACATGGCTGGGGAGGCCTCAGGAAACTTACGATCATGGTGGAAGGCAGAGGGAGGTGACCCATCTCACATGGAGGAGCAGCAGCAAGACAAGGTGAGGTGCTACATACTTAATACAACCAAATATTGTGAGAACTCACTCACTATCACAAGAACAGCTCCAAGAGAATGGTGACAAGGCATTCATAAGGAATCACCCCCATGATCTAATCAGCTCTCTCCAGGCCCCACCTCTAACATTAGGAATTACAATTTGACATGAGATTTGGGTGAGAACACAGATCAAAGCCATGTTATATAAAAATGTTTTAATAGGCTTAAATTGGCGTATTAGGTTCAGAGAGACCAGATGGGATAGTAGCATAGTGCTTTTTGAAATATGAGGGAGATAAGTATGTGTATGTTAAAAAGAGATTTTCACCTCCGGGATAAATTTGAGAAGTCATTAAAGGAGTTAGCAAACTACAGACCTTGGTTTAAATAATAACCTCATCTACATTTTGTAAATAAGTTTTTATTGGAACATAGCTATACCCATTCTTTTACATATTGTCTAGCGCTGCTTTCACGTTGTAACGACAGAGTGGAGTGGTTGTAACAATGGTTATATTACTTACAAAAACTACAACACTTGGAATCTTTATTTTTAGATAAAGCGTTTGCTGGTTCCTCATATAGACCAGAGGATTTTCCAATGAACAGCTTGTGTGGTATTAAATAATAATGATAGTAAAAGATAGCACTGCCATTTTTATCCTAAGCAACTAGCAAATTTGAATTGCTATTTACTGCCATTTATTGAAACATGGATCACTTAGATTAAACAAAGTTAGGGTGATGAAGACAAAAGCATTCCATAGATATAGAATTCACCAAGTATGTCTGCAAGATCATGTGTCCACAGATCCCAGTTTGAGAAACAGTTGTATAGTAGGATAGGAGGAAGGTAATTATAAGTTCTAAAACTAACAAACCTTTGACCAAATTGTTTAACCTTCTGATTCTTGATTTTCTCACAAACAAAATAATATGTTCATCTTGGTAATCACCAGCCTTTTTCTAAACAAAATTCTGTGAAAGAGTTATTAATGTTTTACTACATGCATACAAATTCATTAGGTATTCCTATGACGGCATTTAAAGTTAATGAATGATGCAGCATAATCTACTTAGGATAACAGGTAATCTGCCCACTAAAGGTCTTAAGGTAGATGTTAATAAATGATTGTGAAATGAATGAATCAGTTTGCTACAATTTGCACATTACATGATAGTATATTCATAAAAGAATGAGAAATTAATATTCACGTATGTAATTCACATCTTATTTGAAATCTATATAATGCAATTCTATTTCAGTATGAAACAGCTTAATGTCATTATGTATATTATGTATAAATATAAAACCATAATACACATACAAATTTCACACATACATTTGCTTTTGATTCAAATAAAGATATCAAAAATTTAACATTTTTGCTTATTAAATTGAATGGCATTGAACTTTAAGAACACTTACGTGTCAAAGCTTATTAAGAGGAAAAATAATCAGTCTAGATGTCGTATAGATCGCCATCAAACTATCATCACCCCTCCACTTTGCATTTTAGGTTGGTAATTTTGCATCAACACAGAGGACTTTGTTGACAAACAATTTCAGGGAGTGCAACTGGCAAAGAACATAAGGTATTCCTTTTCAAGTTTAACACCTTACTGCAATGTTTGACTTCAAATATAAATGTAGCTAGAGTGTAATTAAAAAAACAGATTTTTTTGGTTGTTTATTATCTTTTCTCTTTTTACATTAGAAACTTCCAGTTTCTTTAAAGTAATTTCACATTTAAAGGAAATTTTGATATGAATAATTGAAAATATAGATATGAAGTACAATAGTTTCAGCATTTTAAATTTCCAGTCTGTTTCTTTTATGGTACAATTGTCAGGCCATTTTTAGGCCTTTCCAAATATACGTTTAAATATTACCTGATCTTTTTAAGTGCTACCTGTTTTTTTTTTGTTGTTGTTTGTTTGTTTCTTAAGTAATGCTGTCTTTCTGATTTCTTTTTTTGCTCATGTGCATATTCTCTTATTTCACTATAGGAATAGTGAAACTCTGGATCCAGAATTTAACTATATCCAATTTTCATCAGAGTAGAAATGAATATTCTTCTATTAAAGCTCTATAAAGACTAAATTTTCATCCCACCAAAAATAAAAAGCAGCAATGTCATCACTCTTGCACATCCTCACTGAAACTTCATTTTCATTATCTGTAAGATTTTTTGCATTTGTTTTCTTTACTTGATCAAATTATGTTCTCAGGTCAGCCAACAATTGAAACTGCATGCAACTTGGCATGGTCTAATCGTATGAATTTTGAAATCGCATCTATTTTTCTGGCTAAAAATTTGTTATGCATGTTAATAAATTATATAAAACAAGTTTATAAACATCTATGCATGTAAAATTGTTTTTCTAATCCATATATCTTACTTTATTCTCTTATAAATTATTTAAAGATAGCATCAAAATATGTCACATAAATTTTTGAAAGCAATCCATTTTGATAGACATGTTTGCTGATACTAGAAAAGTGAGTTTATAGATATACTACTAAAGAACTACCTGTTCTCTTCAACTGCTAGGTCCCACAAGGAACAGAAATATATCTGTTATGATTTCATAAACAGTCTGTTTCTTCACATCTAAATGTCTTAGTTAAAGCATAATTATCTCATATTTAAAAATAATGAAATACTTTTCCCATTAATAAGCAGAAATATCAAACAATAATTTTTTCTTATGTTTTGTTTTTAATACAACATTAGAAAAACAGTCTTTCTTTTTTTTAAAGGCAAACAAAGTATAAGAGTAACATAACTCAGTTTCCCATTCCTCATTTGTCTTGATCCCCACACCCTAATTCAGAATCCTACTCACCCTCTTTCAGGTAGCCAGTATATCTTTCCAGAAATTTTGCTACAAATTTACTTATTTACTTTTCATACATATATCTAGTTATTTCCTTTACATATTGTTCTGCAACTTGCTTTTATTTTTACACTTAGCATGATGTCAAAAGTGTTTGCATGTGGGTACATCTAAGTCTACCACATTCAAATAGCTGCATGGTCTTTCATATTAAGGATTGCCTTCATCAATTTCTGCTGCTATTATAGAACACCATAGACTAGATGGCTTGAACAACAACATCTATTTTTCACAGTTCTGAAGGCTGGGAATTACAAGATCAGGCTGCTGGCAAATCAGGTGTCTGGTGAGGACCTGCTTCCTAATTTGCAGAGTGCCATCTTCTTTTGGAGCCTCACATGGCAGAGAGCAGAGAGAGGAAGTAAACTGTCTGGTTTCTTCTTATAATGCCACTAATATCACACATGAAGGCTCTATACTCTGACTTAATTATCTCCCAAAATACCACCTCCAAAATTCAACATGTGAATTTTGTGGGGACACTAAGATATGCAGTGCGTAATAATGATAAATCATGAGTAATTTGAGCTTTACTACTTTAGGAAATTTCAAAAATTGCAAATAATATCTTACGAATGTTCTTATATAATGCAGTGTGTTGAGTAGGAGTATGGGCTCCAGATTCAGTCTTCACTGTATATCAGTTTTCTCTCTGTTAAAAATCAGTATGAGAGTGTATACCTCATACTTGTTTTGACAATCAGAAAATGTAATACAATTAAAGTACTTTAGCAGGGCCTGGAATACTACATTTTCACTAATGTGAGCTACAACTGCGGTTATATTCACAATATTAAAATTATTTCATGAACACAGAAACGCATAGTTAAACTATTAGAGTATTTCTACAATATTTGGTAGTCATCATTACTCTGAATTTTACAAAGGCTTCCTCATTTTTTCAGCTGCTTCCATATCAGAAAACCCAAGATGAGTATCACCTGCAAAGAATATTGCTTTTTGCTATATCCCCAAACTACCACCAGTCTCCAAGGCTCATATGTGAGCCCCAATTCTCAGAGAGCTTCTTCATTGGAAATTGACAGGAGAGATGTTATATTGGTGGGGGCAAGTGTCTGGGCTCTAATGTACCATCAGTCTCTTGTGGGAACTATAGCCTAAATAGTATACTATTTTAATATTAAATAATTGTCTAGAATCCTTCAAGATTATTATTGTGATTATTATATACAGTAATTAATGTAAATGCAATTATTAAAATATTGCTATTATACATATTTTGCATAGATAGTTTATATGACAAATTATACTTTTTTAAAGGATATTTTATAGATATATAATTATAAGTAGGCAGGTGTCTTACAGCAGTTTTAAGATACCATTTCATTTGGGGTGAGGACAAGCTTTCTTGTTTTTCTCTATTGCAGGAAATCTTAACATTGTCACATTGAAGTAACGTTTTTTTAGTTGTTTTTAATTTTTTTTTTTAACCCTTTTACTATTCTTTTTAAATCATTTTTACTAGGATGTTTCTATTTCTTGCTTTTTTAAAATTTATTATTCTCATAATTCCTAGCTTTTTAAAAATCTGTGAATGGAAGTCTCTCAGCAGTTTGGGATAATATTTTGACGTCATGTTATCAGATGTCCCTGCTTCCATTTCTGTATCTTCCTACTCTGGGCTCTGTTTTAGGTAGAATTCTAAGATGGCCCCATGATTTTTATTTTCTATTGTTGTTACCATAATTATATAATGTGTATGGCAAAAAGGATTTTGCAGTTTTATTTAAGCTTATTTATCAGTTAAGTTAGGGAGATTATTCATATAGGCCGAACATTTACATTAACTCACTAAAAGCAGAGTTTTCAGTCACCACAGAGAGAAAGTCAGAGGTAAAAAGCATGAGGGAAATTTGACATGAGGCATCATGCTTCAGGCTATGGCATGATAGAGCATGTGAGAGAGCTGGTGAAAAGGCACATGGCCCAGAATTGTGAGTAGCCAGAAGCTGAGAGTGTTCTCCAGTTCACAGTCAGCAATAAAAAGGAGTCCTCATCCCTACCACAGCAAGGAACTAAATTCTGACCACTAGCTGAATGAGCTTGTTAGCACATTTTATCCATAATCTATAAGTAAGAATCCAGTTTGGCCATGTCATGTTAATGTCAGCCTGTGGGACCCTAAGAAGATAATCTTGTGGAGAACACCTTGATTGCTAATCTGCAAAACTATAAGATAATAAATGTTTTTAAGTTTCCAAGTATGTGGTAATTTGTTATGTAAATTTGCAGCAATAGAAGGCTAATACAGAGTTTGATACCAAAAGTTGGGTACTATGTTTAAAAATATCTAAAATGTGGAAATGGCTTTGTAGTCAGGAAGTAGGAGGATACTGGAAGAAAATTTGAATAAAAGTTTGAGGAGACTACTAGAAAAATCACAGATGACCTAGAACAGACTATTAGCAGAAAAGTAGATGTCAAAGACCATGCTGGTGAGGGCCCAGAAGAAAGTAAAGGAACATTATGAAGAAATCATAAATTACTTTACAGAAAGCTGAAATCACAGTGAACACAATATGACCATAATTCTAAACACTGAGAATGTTGCCAGTGATGGCTCAGAAGGAAGTAAGAAACATGTTATCAGAAACTGAAAGAAGGAATAATCTTGTTTTGTGGTGGCAGAATCATAGTAAAATTGTGTTCTGTCATTACTTGGAAAGCTAAACTTGTGAGTGATGAACCTGGGTATATAGCTAAAAAGATTTCTAAACAAAGCTGGTTTCTTCTTGCTGCTTATGGTATATAGCAACAGAAGAGAGAAAATCAAGAGGACTTTTAAGCAGAAATAAGCCAGAATATAATATTTTATAAATCTCAGACTCTTCTAATGGCAAAGGGCCCAAAAGTCAGAAGTTGCTGCTGAAAGTTTGTCATAGAAAAAGGCTGAGTGTGTGACTATGATGATATTTTGCTGAGATCTCAGAAAGACCAAAAGGTTAGAGTGCATGCTCTGTTTTAAGCGATCAAGGATGTTTTTCAGAGTTCTTTTCAATGAAATCAGGAGACCGCTAGGAGAAGGTAGAGGGTGTTGTCCCTCTGCCAGTTTAACAGAAGCCAAAAATAGAAGAGAAATTATCTCAGACAAACATGTAGATGTAGCTTTTGTCTAATAAAATAAAATTCAATGTAATTAATGCAATACCCCCAAAATCTTGAGAAATCGATTGAAATAGAAATACTGTCAGTGTAGACCGAAAGGGACAGAGAAAGGACCAAATGCAGGAAGGCTACTAGATACCCTAAATTCCACAGCCAGGAAGCAAATTGATAAAACCTCTCAGCTGTAATGCTACTTTTCATGAAAAAGGAAAGATGATGCAGCGGATGGAGCCAAAATCCCAGTGGCCAAAGATGAGAGCTAATGAAGAATATTTTCAGACTTTGAAATCTAATTGAGGAAATATTGCTGGAATTAGTCCAGCAATATTTTTTAAGTTTGAAAAATTGCGATATACTTCAAATGTTTGTCATAAAAAAATAAAAGATTTAACACAAGGCAAAATAATTGTGTTATTCACAAGCTATAATATTAACAACTTTTAAGAGAAAGGGCTCCTGTCACCTTAGGCATCTTAGTGAAAATAAAGTTCTTTTCATCCGCTTAAAACAACTTAAGCAAAAGTTGTGTGACATACACCTCCTTCACTCATTTTAAATTAAATTATATGCAACATTATTTAAAGATAATAGCATAATCTAAATGTGCATACCTGCTTGCATGCCCTTTGATAGGCTCAAGTAAGGGACTATTATAGAAACATGCCCTGGAAGTTCTCCTTCAGGTATTAGGGCTCCAGTTTAACCTCAACCCACCGTGCATGACCATCACTCAGAAATTAGCTCTTGAATTGGAAAGAGCACTGCTGGATGGAATAATTTTTCTCATAGAATATTTTAACTTTGTTTAATTTTGGTAAAATAGTCGTAGTGTAAAATGTACTATTGTAAGCATTTTTAACTGTATAATTCCGGGCATTATGTATATTGACAACATTTTTAAGTATGTCATTTGTGAACCAGCAACCAACAGAATGGGAAAAAAATTTTGCAATCTACCCATCTGACAAAGGGCCAATATCCAGAATAAACAAAGAACTTAAACAAATTTACAAAAAAAAAAAACCATCAAAAAATGAGCAAAGGATATGAATAGACATTTCTCAAAAGAAGACATTTATGCAACCAACAAACATATGAAAAGAAAGCCCATCGTCACTGGTCATTAGAGAAACACAAATCAAAACCACATTGAGATACCATCTCAAGCCAGTTAGAATGGCGATCGTTAAAAAAATCAGGAGACAACAGTTGCTGAAGGGGACGTGGAGAAATAGGAACACTTTTACACTGTTGGTGGGAGTGGAAATTAGATCAACCATTGTGGAAGACAGTGTGGAGATTCCTCAAGGATCTAGAAATAGAAATACCATTTGACCCAGTAATCCCATTACTGGGTACATACCCAAAGGATTATAAATTGATCTATTATAAAGACACATGTACACGTATGTTTATTGTGGCACTGTTTACAATAGCAAAGACTTGAGAACAACCCAAATGCCCATCAAAGATAGACTGGATAAAGAAAATGTGGCACATATACACCATGGAATACTATTCAGCCATAAAAATGGATGAGTTCGTGCCCTTTGCAGGGACATGGATGAAGCTGGAAACCATCATTCTCAGCAAACTGACACAAGAACAGAAAACCAAATCCTGCATGTTCTCACTCATAGGTGGGTGTTGAACAGTGAGAACACGTGGACACAGGGAGGGGAGCATCACACACTGGGGCCTGTCAGCAGGTGGGGGGACTGGGGAGGGTAGCATTAGGAGAAATACCTAATGCAGATGACAGGGGGATGGATACAGCCAACTACCATGGCATATGTATACCTGTGTAACAAACCTGCATGTTCTGCACATATACCCCAGAACTTGAAATGTAAAAAAAAGATCCAAAAAAGAATATCATTAGCACTATCCATCTCTGAACATTTTTATCATTTCAAACTGAAAATTTACACCACGAACACAGTAAATCTTCATTCCCTTCTCTTCCCAACCTCTCGTAAGCACTATTCTACTTTCTATCTCGATGCATTTGCCTATGCTATGTACCTCTGATAAGTAAAATCATACAATATTTTCTCCTTTTGTGTGGCTAATTTCACTTAGCATAATGTTTTCAAGGTTACTCTTGGGATATGATAGAAATGTATCGAATCTGTAGAATGCATTTGGTAGTACTGACATCTAGACAATATCACATCTTTCAATCCATGAGCACAGATGTCTTGGAGCTTACCTGTGTCTTCTTTAGTTACTTACACCAACATTTTGTAGTTTTCAGTGTACGTGTATTTCATCTCCTTGATTTTTTTTCTAGGTATTTTATTATTTTTATGTATTTTATTATTATATAAAATGAAATTGTTGCCTTCTTTTTTATTTTTGTTGTTACTATATAGAAATACAACTTTTTTGTTCATATTGTATCCTGCAACATCATTGTTGAATTTTTAAATTAGTTCTAACACTTTGGTTTTCTGTAGACTCCTCTTTAAGAGTTTTTTTCATACAGCATCATGCCATCTGTAAACGGAGATAATTTTACTTTTTATTTCCAATTTATTTGCCTTTCATTTTGGTTTCTTTCTTAATTGCTGTGACTGTAACATTCAATACTGTGTTAGAGTGAACTGGTGAAAGCAGGCATCCTTATCTTCTTCCTTTTCCTAGCATAAAAGCTTTCAGGATTTGACTATTGTGTATGATGTTACCAGTAGGCTTCTCATATATGGTCTTATTATGATGAAGAAGTTTCCTTGTATTCCTGGTGTGTTGGACATTAAAAAAAAAAAAAACCATGAAAGTGGACTAAATTTTGTCAAATGCTTTATCTAATATACTACTACCTTTCTGTTTGGTTGCACACTTTGCTTAATTTTCAATCTTATTAAGTGTTTTTAGGTCACTTTTACTGCTTATCAGTCTATCCTGGAGAATATTTCCTATGTTTTCAAAAAAAAGCCCCATATTTTTCTGTTAGCTGCTGAAGTAATTATAAGTACCATATTATGTTAGTTAGTAGTTTTATTCATGTCTTTCCATATCTCACTTATTTTCCACCTAGTTTATTTTATATTATTGAGAGTGAATATTAAAATGCCTAAATATTTTCACATTGTTACTATTTTCATAGCAGTTTTTGGATAATATTTTGCTTTCAATTTAATGGTATCCTTGGATCTAAAATCTTTTCTTCTAGAGACTAGAATTGGATTTTAGTTTCATATCCAGGTTTACAATGTATGTCTTTTGATTACTGTGTTTAGTCTATTCATATTTAATATAATCACTTATACATTTAATTATATTATAAATACACATGCACATGTATGTTTAACAAACCTGCAGAATCTGCACATGTACCCCAGAACTTAAAATGTAATACAAATAATTTATATTTGCCATTTTGCTATTTGTCTTCTATGTGCCATGTCTTTTTTAAAAAATCCTACCTAACGCATTTGGAGCTTCTTGGATCCATTGTTTGTTTTCATTAAATTTGGAAAATTCAAGGCCATTATTTCTTCAAATATATTTTCTGTCCCTTTACTGTCTCTTCTCTCATTCTTGACTCTCATTACCTGTATGTTGGTGGAGTTGTTGCCCCAAATCTCTTAGATATTAATTTCTTTTTAAATCATTCTTTTTCTATTGTTTAAATCAGAAATTTATATTGACATGTCTATATTTTTTATTCTTCTCACAGCTCAAATTATCTACTGAACTGCTTTAGTAAATTTTATTTAAGTTATTGTCATTTTCATCTACAGTTTCCAGTTGACTCTTTTCTATATAAATTTCCATCTATTTAAATTCTCTATTTAATTAGTGTTTTTATATTTCCCTTTAATACTTTATATAGTTTCTTCTATTTATTAGAACATATTTATAATAAGTACTTTTTAATCTTCATCTAAGAGCTACATCAGGGGCCTCTCAACAATAGTTTCAGTTAATGTTTTTTTCTCCTGAATATGAGTCACATTTGCTGTTTCTTTTCATTTTTCATAATTTTTAAACATCTCAAGTAAACATATTTGACTATATAGTGCAGCAACTATGAATTCTGATTTTTCTCTAAGGGGATTGTGTTCATTGCTGCTTTACTTGTTTGTTTGTTTAGTAATTTGCCTGGATTCCATTTGTGAAGTGTGCCTTCCTCACAGAGTAAAAATGCCGATGTCCCTGATTATTTTTTATTATTCTTGTTTTAACTTTAAGTTTGTTGTCCTACAAGTCACTCCAGTGTCAGTACAAATCAATGGTTGGCTCATGATTTGTGGTTGAATTTAAACACCGTGAACAAGTAAAGTTTCCATTCTCTGATAAATCTTGTTTAGCATGGAACTATAATAAAAAATTAGGAAGTTTACTTATCTAATTTGATTTTTAACTTCCTTCAGGCCCTCTCCATTTCCTCTGTGTATGTGCACAGCTTCAAGTTTAGCTGTGGAACTGTAGATTGCAAGACCACTCCCTAATCTCTCCTATTTGATCATGCCACATTCCAGACTGCCGGCAATATATGGCATCTTGTAGAGGCTCCTTTTTACTATTTCATTTCCCAGATTTACCTGAGAAGTTTCTGGACCGTCTGCCTGGTTTTTACTTTCCCCAGCCAGGACTGCAGTTGGAGACTTACTATGATGGCCCTTTCCCCTTTTTTTGCCACTGATATTGTTACCTTTTCAGGCAATTCCTCAGCCTTGAGATATTTTCATTCTTCTCTACAAATCAAGCAAGCACACTTCACCAGCAGAGGTGCTGGTTTTCAAAGCTTGTCCTTCCCTGACAAGAATTCTGAACACACAGTGTGAGGTGCAAGGGAATAAGGGGTTGTGTCATGTTGGCCAGGCTGGTCTCAAACTGCTAACAGGTGATCAGCTTGCCTCGGCCTCCCAAAGCACTGGAGTTATAGGCCTGAGCCACTATGCCCGGCCAGTTTCCAGAATTCTGAAATGGTAGTTTTTGACAGCTTCAATCCAGTTTGATCATTGTGTTTTGAGATACAAAATGGTCAAACCCTTCACCTCACTAATCCAGAAGCCTTGTCAAAACACCAGCTAAAACACAATTGAAATATTCCATTTCATCACCAAATAAAGGGAAATAATCTCAAATTCATATCATCCTCAGCTTCACAAAACTAAAGTGTCTTATACTAAGTTAACACAACTGACTTATTTTAATCATAGGTGAGGGATTCATGACAAAGTGACGATTTAGTAATATTAAAGATAAAACAATAAATATTACATTATAGTATTGGAGACAATGATCATAATAAGTATTTTTGCTAGTGCTCAAGTGTACTTTAATTGAATCATGTTATTGTCTTTGGATATTATTGAAATAACATGAAGATAGGAATATAAACTACAGAGAATGTGTATTAAAGCATCAACTCAAAAGTTTTTTGTTTTGTTTTTTGAATTTAGAAAGCAAATCTCAGCGACTCAAACAATGAAAGAATCAGGCAATCTTCTTGATTTTGCTTTAAAAAAAAGTAAATAAATTTAAAATGCAAAACTAGTTGCTTTAGCATTATATAGTTTAGGAAACTCTAATTTTAAAGTTTACATGGTTTAACTTTGTAAGTAAAATGAAAGATACTAGACACAGAGTGTACTCCTGTAAAGAGCAGCTACAACTCAGCTCTGACTACTTTTCCTCAGGCAGGGGACCTGTCACACTGTTAGAGAGAACTTCTGATTCTTTTATGAGAAGCCAGTAAGTCAGATCTTTAAAATATAAAATGTCCTGAAAAAATGCATTACACATATATTCATAAGTGCATATATATATACACACATATATATACTTAACCAGATTTTATACTTATAATATAGACATTATATAGTTTTTTCAAGCAGCTTCAAAACATATGTCTTCATGAATATCTCAATTTTATGTAGTCAATGAAATTGAACTGTAATATTTTAGACAGCTGTCAAAATCAGCTCAATCCAAAGTATGAGTTAGCATAATATTAAGTTTTACATTCTTCAAGAAATAAGGCAGAATGACTTTTTGGTAAATAAAAATTAGTTTTTGTAACCAATTTATAACAAGATTGTTAAATGGAAGAATTTTTGATAAAATCATTAGAATAAATACCGCTTTACTATCTCCAATATATAGATTTAAGTTAAAAAACACCACCTAATAAACATTTGTTAAACATTTACCAGGCTCAAAGCACTCTGCTAAACAACAGAAATATCAACGTGAAAAGGCCATGGTTAATGAGTTATGTAGTACTGCATATTTTTTTAAAATTATTCTTTGGTATATACATATACTACAGATAGGGGAAGAAAGTGGTTTAAATTTTCAATAGTGTGATTAGGCAGGGCATTTCAGGAACAATTCTATTTCTGGTAATTTACTTTTTATTGATAATTAGAGTTATAGGCAAGAACATTATTACAAGCAAACTAATCCTAATATAGTTATATATTTTAATATTCAGCATAGAAAAATTTATAAATTACATAAATAAGATTGGACATGCTGACATTAAAATTATGCTTTTGGGTATATTAAATGTATATTAAATGATAAATATTCATAATCATATTGTGAGGTGAACACAGTGTATGCATATATAAACAGCGTGATTCCTAATAGATAATTTTATAGTAAACTAGATAAAGGAGTATGAAGATATGTGGGTGGAATTCTAGATAGATAAGGCAACATATATATATGGATAGAGTAAGCAGCCATTACAAATATTTTGTTGTATATCTGATTTATGGGATTATATAAGACTTCTTTATACATTTCTGAAATGTTTAAATGTTTATATGGAGATTTCATATCAAATTCCTAATCAGAACATAAAATTAAAGAGCTTTCTCTGACTACATACTCTCTGGTCCACCTCATTCTGTGAGTGTTATATGCTTCCTAGAATTCAGTACTCACATAAACATCTTTTCATTAAAAATAATCATAAGTAGATCATGATTTTATCACCTTTAATAAACTATAACCTCTTGAAAAGCAGGAATCTTTTAAGAAGTGTCTGTTCATTTACTTTGCCCACTTTTTTATAGGGTTGTTTGATTTTTCTTGTTAATTTGTATAAGTTCCTTGTAGGTTCTGGATATTAGACCTTTGTCAGATGGATAGATTGCAAAAATTTTCTCCCATTCTGTAGGTTGCCTGTTCACTCTGATGATAGTTTATTTTGCTGTGCAGAAGCTCTTTGGTTTAATTAGTTTCCATTGGTCAATTTTGGCTTTTGTTGCAATTGCCTTTGGTGTTTCTGTCATGAAGTCTTTGCCTATGCTTATGTCCTGAACGGTATTGCCTAGGTTTTTTTCTAGGGTTTTTATGAATTTAGGTCTTACATTTAAGACTTCAATCCTTCTTGAGTTAACTTTTGTATAAGGTGTAAGGAAGAGATCCAGTTTCAGTTTTCTGCATATGGTTAGCCAATTTACTCAATACCGTTTATTAAATAGTGAATCTTTTCTCCATTGCTTGCTGTTGTCAGGTTTGTCAAAGATCAAATGGTTGTAGATGTGTGGGGCTATTTTTGAGGTCTCTATTCTGTTCCTTTGGTTTATATATCTGTTTTGGTACCAGTACCATACTGTTTTTGTTACTGTAGCCTTGTAGTATAGTTTGAAGTCAACTATAGGTAGCATGATGCCTCCAGCTTTGTTCTTTTTGCTTAGAATTGGCTTGGCTATACAGGCTTTTTTTGGTTCCATATGAAATTTAATGTAGCTTTTTCTAATTCTGTAAAGGAAGTCAATGGTAATTTGATAGGAATAGCATTGAATCTACAAATTACTTTGGGCAGTATGGCCATTTTCATGATATTGTTTCTTCCTATCCATGAGCATGGAATGTGTTTCCATTTGTTTGTGTCCTCTCTTATTTTCTTGAGCATTGGTCTGTAGTTCTCCTTGAAGAGGTCATACACATCCCTTTAAGTTGTATTCCTAGGTATTTTATTCTGAACAATGAGAACACATAGACAGGAGGAGAACATCACACAACGGGGCCTGTCAGGGTGGCATTAAGACAAATACCTCATGCATGTGGGCTTAAAACCTGGATGATGCATTGATGGGTGCAGCAAACAGCTATGGCACATGTACACCTATGTACCAAACCTGCAGGTTCTGTACATATATCCCAGATCGTAAAGTATAATAAAAAAAGAAAAGAAAAGAAAGAGCATGTGAGAGAAATAGAGAGGGAAAGACAGAGAGTGAAGGGAAGATCTTAGTTCTACAGATATTTTCCATGAACTTTAAGCATGTTTCTGTTTTCTTTCAGTTTTTCTACATGGAAAAGTCTGAAAGGTAACCTGGGCAAATAATCTACAAGGCAAAGCTCTTATTTAATTACCCATGCTACAGTTGCTGGCCTGTTTGTGATGAAGAATCTTCATTCCTGTGTTATCATCTTTAAAATGAATTAAAATTTGTTAAGGTTTCTCCTTCTATCTTCTTGAAATAATGCACATTTTATTATGTTTTTTTTTTTAAATGACAAAATGGTGATCCTTTCTTGTTCTGTTTTTCTCTGCAGTCTCTTTATAGACTCATTATTCAGATGCCAAAGTATTCAGATGCCAAACCCATGTTAGGCCAAAAGAGAGCCTTCTTGAAGTGAATATACCCTCTAAAGTTGAAGAGATACTCATGTGTTCTCTTGTACAACTGGAGATTTAATTTAAAAAAAGCAGAAACCATGATCTTCAGAAACCATGATCTTCAGCTTTTTCTCTGGAAATAAATATCCACAGTTGGCTATAGCAGAAAAATATTTAAATGAGGTTTTCTAATTCCATTACAACAAAATGTACTGATATATTCTAACAGTATCTAAGAGAAGACATTTTAAAGTGGTAAATTTTACAGCTAATGTAACCTGAAAATATTCAATAATTAGAGGGTTAGCATATTCTAGGATGTATATATTTAAAAACTGTGTTATCTTTCAACATTTTAAGCATGGATACATGTATATGTGCATGCAAATGTTCTAAATAATTTTCATTGTTATTGTATAGATTCTATAGTATTTCTTATCATTTTTATACACCTGTCAAAACAACTGTGAAACATTTATTGGTTAGTTTCTGCTTTAGAATTTTCTTTTCAGCTGATATTTACTAATTGACTAGCAGTCATTTTTTTTTTAAATCTCTAGAAAGACCTCCAAATCCAATGCAATTTACTCTGATTATGTTTCCCAGTGCTGAATTATTTTGAACTTCTAAGGCCTTTTTATGTGAGTGTAGAAAGATAAAAATGCATCAAACTGAAACTTTTAATAAAACTTCAATGAAGTGATAAATCAGATAGCTATTGCAAACAATGTAGACATACACTTGTGCCATTAAGTGATGTATGAAGCACATCTAGCATAAATGAGTTGTTTGGAAATCAAAGAAATATCTTTCTATTTAATATTTCCTGTATATTGATCCTTCAAACTCTATTTTTTAAACAAAATAACTTGTTGCCTTTGAATTGAGATTTTTGCAGGCATTGATCAGTAATAATCGTGGTTTGAATTATATTAAAGTACAAACACGTTATTGTGTATTATTGACTTTTATAAAGTTTAATTTGTACCAGTGAAAAACTTCAATGCCTTCTATATTAGAAACAAATATTAATAATTTTTTGAGAACATATCAGATAACTGAGATCAATAAGGTGACAAAATTCTCATAAAACAAAGATTGATAGAAATATGTCATACATGCTCACCTTTCAAAGTGCTTAAGTTTGAGCTTCTGTGTTCCCTGGATGTTTTCAAGATGGTCTTGAAGTTTGTTGTTATTAATATTTTTCATGGTATATTTTCTCTAATCTTCGAAAAGACCAAATTCAAAGAGATTAAGAAAGAAGTTTGTCACTAAAGAGAACCTTCTTTGTCTAACCTAAGCAGCAAGAGAATTCAAGGTAGCTTATTCTTTTTATCTCCTATAGGAATTGAGAAGAAATGTGACATCTAAGCTGCTCAAATTTTCTTGGTGCACATTCTGGTTCTCTGTGTGAAGATTGCCAGCATATATGATAACCATTCAAAATATCAAATATTTATGTTTTTAAACTTAGAGTTTAGATTGAAAGGTTATATATGGAAGTTTTGTGGTATTTAGCATCATTCTTGTATTTGATTAGTGTGGTTAAGATTGTTGTAGGTTTTAGTTATTCTTTCAAAGAAGTTCGTGATTAAAAGATTGAGAACTATCCTGTTTGGTGCTTAGTGAAAAGATTTTGAATTACTGTATTTAACAGTTATTACCATTTCTTTATTAAATTCAGAAGCTTTTTTGCCAAATAATAATTTTTCAAAAAAAAAAAAAAGATTGTCATCTATGATAGAAACCTGGGCTTCTATTGGCACTCTGTATACCTAAATTCTTACACTATCAAGATTGAAAAAGGGATTTTAACAAGTGGAAGGAGCAACACCTCCCTTTTTAAATAACAAATCACCACAAACCCATGTTAGGCCAAAAGAAAGCCTTCTTGAAGTGAATATACCCTCTAAAGCTGAAGAGATACTCACATATTTTTTTCAAAGATATTTTTGTTGTTGTTAATTGTTCAACCAAAAAGAGAAAGGATCTGTAGTGGGTGGGGAAGAGAAGAATTAGAGAACATCACAGCATTTGCTCAATAGCATTTCAAATAATTCTGACTGCTCCCAGGGAGATAACCTGCTCCCTGCTGATAACCAGGTTGCCTTGAATTTCTTTGCTGCTTTCCCTAACTGTCTCATCCCCAGATACTTTACATAGATCACGTTAGGGTAAATCACCAAAGCTACTGAACAGAGGAATCTGACCTAGAAGTCAAATCCTGTCTACTTTATTCCCTAAGGGAATTTTACCTAAAAAGTAGAAGAAAAATCATCTGTTCAGTTGTGGCAGCACAATTTGTTTATTTATGATTTTAGATTACTTTTATATTTAAACACACATCTCCTTCAAGTAAATATAACTCACAATTTTAGGGAACACTACTAAATGTTCTATTTTTATTATCTTTGCCATCCATATGTAATGTCTTGCTCTGTGATCTCGGATTTCCATGGTCAGTTATTGAAAAATAAACAAAACAATGTTTTAGTGAATAATTATTAAATCTCTAGAGATGCTTTCAGGCATTATTTCCCTGACAGTGACATACAGATAAACTTCAGAAATAGAGGTGAAAGACAAGGAAGAAAGAAAGTGGGGGGCGGGTAAAGATTACTACCATAAATAAATTATATTTTGGCTCTTTAAACTTATATATAACATAGAAAAAAATCTATATATATTATTTAAATTTAATGTTTTTGGTTTCTTGATTATTAAATAGCAATATGACTCTAAACTCTGTTATCTGATATTTCAGCAGAGTCTTATGTAGGGAAATAGTGTATTAAGCAATATTGTTTTCATGTAAATATTTTGTGAGGACATTAAAATGGTAAAAGAGCTGAGCCAAGAGATAACTTTTGTTAAGACATTCTACCATCCCTAGGATGATTTTTTCATGTTTTAATTTTATAATCTACCATGTTAATTTCTTAAAATACTATTAAACTATAGAACACAATTTTATAAAAAGTCTTAAACTTATAACTATTGTGGATTTTGTATCATTGTCATTTCCACTGCTCTGCCAGAAAAAAAATGAAGGTTTGTTTACATTTTGTCTACTTAACTTCCAATTATTACTGTTTCATAGATGTGTTTAATGATAATTAACTTAACTTGAATTATTCAAATTATTAACTTCCAGTTATTACTGTTTCATAGATGTGTTTAATGATATTAGAGCCCAGATAATCTGTATGTATCTTAGATAAAAGAATGACCCAAAACTGGAGTGTTTTGACTTCTATATGGAAGAAAAGAAATATATAACATAGGAATGTCCCCAAACATAGAAAACTGTTTGAAAATGGTGAACATCCGTGAACATGATAACTCTTCCTTGTACCTGTCACTTTATAAATATTGCTTTTTTAAAAAGGCTACATGAAATTAGCAACTGCATGCCAAAGCCTTTTGATACTATCAACATTTTCACTAAATTTGTAAAGATATTTTAAATGTCTCTGTATTTCCCTGCATCTTGGATAAATTCAGCATCAACTCTTCATTACTAAAACTACAAATTTTCAATGAATCAAAGACATGGAATGAGTAAAGAAGAAATATTTCTTTACAAAAAGAAAACCTTTAGAAACAGTAGAAATAGAATATAAAGCAATAGACACTATAATTTTAGAAACAATAAAATTCTGTATTTGTGATGTATAATTGTACCAATTTTGACAAGAGCATAGAGTCATATATCTACCATCACGATCATGATATGTAACCATTTATTCTAAAAAATGACTTTGTGCTGCTGTTTTGTAGTTAACCTCTTTTCTCATCCTCAATCCCAAAATTAACTAATCTGATCTCAAAAACTATAGTTTTTGTATTTCACAAAAGTCATATATACAAAAGTTATTTTGCATAGCTTAGTGTTTTTTGATACTAGCTTTTTTCTTATAAAATATAATCCCTGTTATTGTATATATCAATAGTCTAGTGCTTTGTATTGCTGAATGTTTCTTTTCTGGGCTTCACGGATCTGTGCTTTGATACCATTATTAATTTGTAAAATTCTTAGACCATGTTATTCTAATATTTCTTTTTCTATGCTCTCGTTCTCTCATTCTGGAACTCCAAGTATAAGTATACATGATAGTTCAGTATACACACAATTATATAATATATAATATTCAGATGGTTCAAATTCCTTAGGACTATATTATTACAGCAGTCAAGAGAGCTAATATGGCCCTGGGATAAGGTAGAAAACATATATTTTTGCTCTTATCATATGCATACAAATCATTTCTGGTGCTTCCCTTTGATTAAGATTGGAAAAGTGCATTTGGCAGTTCAAAGGTACAAGCATTATAATGGAGGCTATGTTAACTCTGAGTAAATGTTCTCATCTCTGACACCATAGCTCAAATTGGGCTGCTAATTATTTGAAACCTACTATAATCTTCATGTCTTGTTTTTGCAGGTACAAGACTATTAAATAAATTGGGATGTGATCGGTGCAACTACTCTGATTCTTTCATTTTTTTCTTTCTTTCTTTCAGGTTTTTAAAGGTGGTATTAATCTATCCTATTCCACCAAAGATGTGACATCGTATTTTGTTTTCTATTTTTTTTCCAGGCTGCATGTATGTACGTGGGGATTGAGGTAGGAAGAGTGTCTTAGAAGTTTCCACTTGGCTTTCTATGCTATGACAACTTTTACCCTATGGACTAAGGAACTAAGAAATATGGGGTCTCTATCAACTAACAAATATATCCATTACAAGTATCTATTTAGGAACTAATAAAATGGCGTGAGTGAACCAACAGACTTGCCTGTAAGCCAGATATAAGGCAGGATTCCATTTATTACTTGATCTTATATGCCTTCACTATGAAAGAAGGTCTGTGGTAATATGTGCCTGAATGTCAGTGGCATCTCAGATACTGTGCCTAATATTCTCAAAATGGTTTTCCTACAAGTACCAGAATAACTAGCCATCAGTGTGTTTTATGAATGACCATTAAAATATTTACTGTACATAATATTCCCATGGTATTAGAAGGTCCTACCCTCCCTTTGATGTAGTTCTAATAACTGACTCAGGTTTGACAACTGGGCAAGAAGTCATTACTTGTTATTCAGGAGATTATCATCAGGCTCTGATGATACTTCCATGTATTACAACATTTTAACCTTTCATTTGTAAGGATTGAGAAATATTACTTAAGTTGGATGTCACTCCATCTTGCTTCTGAAATGCTATTTTCTAAAAACTCCAAAATTCCATAGATATACTGTTACCTGATGTTAATTATTGATCTGGTGGCAAGGGAGGACAGTGAAAATAGACCCTAAGAGGTGTATACATTGCATGGCAGAAGCTTCTGCAACCTGTATAAGCAAGAGGGAGAAGTAGCTTTTAACAGGAAAAAAAGAGGGCTTCTTTTGCAGACCTATGGATCTCAGGATGACTGAGAATTTCAGCATTGTAAAGGGTACTGATTTCAGAAATCTCCATTCAGAGATTTTTTTTGCCATTCTTTCCCAGTCAAGCAGTAAAGACTTTGACCTTGATGTAGCAATCTGGTTAGTGTAGAAAATACAATACATTTCTGTTCCTTAGGCAACCCAGTTTGTGGTACATTGCTACTAGAGCCCTAACAAATATGGAGGGAACCAGTTGTGACTGTTTACATTAGGAATCTGGGTTATAAATTGAAAAATTCATTTTATCTACCTTAAAAACAAAATGCAACTTATAATCAAAGATTAAAGAGTATGTCATGGAAGACAAGGGAAATGAGGTGGGACATTGTGAGTGAATAGATTCTGGAAACAGATACACAGATACAGGGCTCTGTGGATCTCTTTGTCCACCTCTTCTGTTCTTTCATTATCTGTCTCTGCCAATAAGCTTCCTGTGAAATACTGGCCCACATGATGAGGAGCATGACATCTATAGTCCTCTGGGAAACAGAATCCTATCTCTGTCTCTCTCTGTTTTCTTTTCTTTTTTTAAATTTTACTTTAAGTTCTAGGGTACATGTGCAGATCTTGCTGGATTGTTACATAGGCATACATGTGCCATGGTGGTTTGCTGCCTCCATCCCCCCATCAGCTACAATGTTATCCCCCCCAAATCTCCCCACCCCCAGCAATGCCTCCCCTAGCCCCCAACCCCTTAACAGACCCCAGTGTGTGATGTTCCCCTCCCTGTGTCCATGTGTTCTCATTGTTCAACACCCACTTATGAGTGAGAACATACAGTGTTTGGTTTTCTCTTCATGTGTCAGTTTGCTAAGAATGATGGTTTCCAGCTTCATCTATGTCCTTGCAAAAGACACGAATTCATCCTTTTTTATACCTGCATAGTATTCCATGGTATATATGTGCCACATTTTCATTATCCAGTCTGTCATTGATGGGTATTTGGGTTGGTTCCAAGTCTTTGCTGTTGTGAACAGTGCCACAATGAACATACGTGTGCATGTGTCTTTATAATAGATTGATTTATAATCCTTTGGGTATGTACCCAATAATGGGGTTGCTGGGTCAAATGGTATTTCTGTTTGACCAAAGGTATTTCAAATGGTGTTTCTATTTGACCAAAGGTATTTCAAAAGGTATTTCAATTTCCTTGCGAAATTGCCACACTGTCTTCCACAATGGTTGAACTAATTTACACTCCCACCAACAGTGTAAAAGCATTCCTATTTCTCCACATCCTCTCCAGCACCTGTTATCTCCAGATTTTTAAATGACTGCCATTCTAACTGACTTGAGATGGTATCTCAATGTGGTTTTGATTTACATTCCTCTACAATGATGATGAGCCTTTTTTCATGTTTGTTGGCTGCATAAATGTCCATATCCTTTGCCCACTTTTTGATGGGGTTGTTTGCCTTTTTCTTGTATATTTGTTTTAGTTCTTTGTAGATTCTGGATATTAGCCCTTTGTCAGATGGGTAGCTTGCAAAAAAAATTTTCCCATTCTGTTGGTTGCCAGTTCACTCTAATGATAGTTTCTTTTGCTGTGCAGAAGCTATTAAGTATAATTAGATCCCATTTGTCTATTTTGGCTTTTGTTGCTATTGCTTTTGGTGTTTTAGTCATGAAGTTCTTGCCTATGCCTATGTCCTGAATGGTATTGCCTAGGTTTTTTTCTAGGGTTTTTATGGTGTTAGGTTTTATGTTTAAATCTTTGATCCATCTCAACTTAATTTTTGTATGTGGTGCAAGGAAGAGGTCCAGTTTCTGTTTTCTGCACATGACTAGCCAGTTTTCCCAACACCATTTATTAAACAGGGAATCCTTTCCCCATTGCTTGTATTTGTCTGGTTTGTCAAAGATCAGATGGTTGTAGATATGTTGTGTTGCTTAAGTTGTAGATATGTTGTGTTGTTTGTTGGAGAAGTGCAGTATCTGAACTGGAGTGCCAGAGTGGCAGGAAAAGCCCCTGATGGCCTCTGTTTGGTGTGGGGGCAATCCTCCAGTCCGCTGCACTTCCCGAGTGAGGCAGCAGCCCACCCTGCCTTGGCTTACCCTACTTTGGTTACACCCACTGTCCAACCAGTCCCATTGAGATGCACCAGGTACTTGGGTTGGAAATGTAGCGATCACTCATCCTCTGCGTCACTCTTGCTGGGAGCTTCGCTCCAGAGCAGTTCCTATTTGGCCATCTTGGCGGAACTCTTCTCTGTCTCTCTTTTTCTCTCCCTCATTTGCTTTTTAAATTTCAATTCCAGAAAAAAGGGTTTTTGATTAAGCAAGTGCCCCTACCTCAGCCATTCAACTGTGCCCTGAGGTGTTGCCAATAAGTCTCGTGTATTATAGATTAAGAGAAATGACAAGTCATTTGAAAAGGGAGAGAGGAAGACTGGGTAATCTGGTAGTTGCACACTGCTTATACTGTGTTTGGTTGAGAGGTTTATTGAGAAGTCATTTTTTACTTATTCCCAAGCAGTAACTTGAAAACTTGAAAAACGAACCTTTAGAAGGCCATGGTAATAACAATAGCAATAATGCTGTATCTTTCTTTCAGCTGTCCATCCAATTATGTTATTATGTTTATTCACTGCAGTGCAGTTATATGTATATCATCTAATTTAATTCTTGATGACCTTGATAATGACACCAATCATTAGAGTATTTATAAAATTGTAACATCTGTCTTTATAAAATAATATCTGTTTATGACTCTAAATCATTTCGATTGCAATTCTCACTGTCTCTTGTATACCTTAAGTTTTTTATTTTGAAACATTAATCTAGTTTATATTAAAGAATAATATCAGTTATCATCAGTGGATGCTTTTATACTATGATATCTTTACTGGAATTTTCTCATTTGTTTTATGTTTAAACAACTGTGTTCCCATATCAACTCGAGATAAACACATCTCTGTTAACTAATGCTTTAGAGGTACTTGAATGTTATTTGAGTTTTTACTTATAAAACCAGAAAAGCCAGGAAAAATCAACCCAAATTCATGGAATATTTATATTCTCCATCTGAATGCCACTCATTGTATAAACACAGAAATTGTCAGATGAAGCAGCAAAACACAGGGCCTCCATAAAGTGCTATTCCCTACTGAGCACATTCTTAGAAACACTGAAAGTCTTGCAAGAAAAATGAAGGGAGTATACTTTGAAATAAGCATGATATTCCATGCTGAGACAAATCACACTCACAGGGTATATGAATATTGAAAGTAGAATTACAAACCAGAAACAAGAAACTCTAGCTAGAGATTTTACATCCATAAAAATAAGAAGAAAAATGTTAGTGTTTGGAAAAATGTAAAACATAAAGTTAAGCAAATAGAACAACCACCACCAAAAAAAACCAGTAACATACTACAGGTTATATATTATTATCTTAAAAAAAACTAAATGATATTCTGTTTTGACTGTGTTGATAAGTACACTCCTATAAAATGTGAATGCTGAAAGTGTAACAGTTGCAAACCTAATTAGATGAACCAGATGTGAATATGGTAGAAGACATTTCAGAAAAAACTAGTTTGGCATGCTGGCTGTTTAAATCTTCCTAGCTCCTCTTTCTAAAGCGAATGTCAAACAAAAACATCATTCATATAAAAACTTATAGCTCATACCCTTTTAGAACATTTTTTGTTTATGGTTTCTTCATAGATTTGTATGTTTTTCAGTGACTGAAATTTTGTAAAATATTGTCTTTCCAGAGTTCTATGTAATTTGCAGTAATATTATGCCCATACACTCCTGCATATGAAAAATGAAAAAGCAAATTGTCAAAGCTTAAAAACTAATTATGACAAAATGGATTTCAAACAAAATTATCAAATTAGAAGATACATAGATATAATGATACATTTTTTATATAAAGCTTCTTAAAGAGAATGATATATTTTTTTCTATATTATCCACAAATATATCAAACTTCAGTGTAACAGATGGACTAAGTGGAACAAATAGAATCCAAACGTGTTAATATGTTATATGTGACAAAGCAGTGAGAAATTAATTCTAGTATTGTGATTTATCTGAGAAATTCTGTAAATCTTGCTCAGTAGAATCAATTATTAGAAATGTTTAACATATAACCAAGGCAAAAAAAATGTGGAAAAATAGTAATATAATTATAGTTTAAACTTATGACATAAGATAGGCATTTAGAACACTTTATTTTCCTGTTTAATTTTATGCCATTATTTTAGGATTGTAGGAATAAAGCAATAAAAAAGAAGGTGCACTGGAAAATATTTCAGCTACTAACAGAATATAAGAAATGTTTGCATACAATTTGAATGACTTAAAGATATTATTAGAGTGTTTTAAGTATAATAGAGTTTTATATATTACAGGTAAATGACAACAAATATTAAAATAATATGTGAGGTTACATTATAAAAAATTGCTTTATTGTTTCTGTTCACTTATCTTTAACATATTATTTTTTTTTCATTTTTTTTTTATTGCATTTTAGGTTTTGGGGTACATGTGAAGAACATACAATATTGTTGCATAGGTACACACATGGCAGTGTACTTTGTTGCCTTCCTCCCCTTCACCTATATCTGGCATTTCTCCCCATGCTATCTCCCC
>CAUYQU010088934.1:0-28899 GCA_963574635.1 Cheracebus regulus | reverse complement strand
AACACCACGTGGCGCAGCAAGCAGCAAGGTGAGCTGGGGCCCCACACGTGTACCCAGGACAGCCGAGTGCCCGGAGCAGCAACGGCATGTCCACCTCCCACTCCCTTTTCTTTCTTTTCTTTTAAGGTCTGGTGGGAATTTCACTGAACTGTGACTGGGGGGAACCTCTGGACATTAGTAACCCCAAGGACATAGAGGCTGCCGAGAGATATCTACAGTTCTGTCTGGGCTGGTTTGCCAATCCCATTTATGCCGGTGACTACCCCCAAGTCATGAAGGACTATATTGGTGAGCCCAGTCTCATTTTATTTAAACTGCAGATACCACAGCAAGTTATTGAGCCCACGGGAAATGAGCAAAAGGCAGGGGGATGAGGAGGACATTGCGCCTGAGTGAGGTACTCAAGGGATAATCCAGACTCCAAAGAATTGAGAACCAGATATTTGAATTGGCAGGGAGGAATCCTAGACCTCTCAGTTTCCCTAGACCAGCCAGGTGCGGTGGCTCACGCCTGTAATCCCAGCACTTTGGGAGGCTAAGGCAGGTGGATCATGAGGTCAAGAGATCGAGACCATCCTGACCAATGTGGTGAAACCCTGTCTCTACTAAAAATACAAAAATTAGCTGGGCTTGGTCGGGGGTGCTTGTAATCTGAGCTACTCAGGAGGCCGAGGCGGAAGAATCACTTGAACCAGGAGGCAGAGGTTGCAGTGAGCCGAGATTGGGCCACTGCTTTCCAGCCTGGTGTCAGAGCGAGACTCTGTCTCAAAAAAATAAATAGCCCATCAACCAGTCCTCGTGGCCAGAAGGTGACGGCAGCAACCCCAGGCATCACATCTTTATACCTGAACACACAAAGACAGAAAAAGGGGATCGCTCTGTCCTAATATGTTTTGGGATGGGCTTTTTTGGCCATTTTTTCCCAGTTTTTTTTTTTTGTGGCAAAATACACATAAAATTTACGTTTGTTGCCATTTTTTAAGTGTACAGTTCAGTGGTACAAAATACATTCATAATGTGCAGCTACTGCTACCATCCATCTCCAGCACTCTTCATCTTGCAAAACTGAAACTTTGCCACCGAGTCCCTGGCAACCACCATTCTACTGTCGCTATGATTTTGACTACGTATCTCATATAAGTGGAATCATACGGTATTTGTCTTTGTGTGACTGGCTTATTTTACTTAGCATAATGTCCTCAAGGTTCATCCATTTTGTAGTATGTCAGAATTTCCTTCCTTTTTAAGGCCGAATAATATTCCATTGTCAGCCGGGCGTGGTGGCTCACGCCTGTAATTCCAGCACTTTGGGAGCCTGAGGCTGGCAGATCACCTGAGATCAGGAGTTCAAGACCAGCCTGACCAACATGGCGAAATCCCATCTCCACTAAACATACAAAAAATAGCCAGGTGTGGTGGTAGCACATGCCTGTAATCCCAACTACTCAGGAGGCTGAGGCAGGAGAATCACTTGAACCTGGGAGGCAGAGGTTGCAGTGAGCCAAGATCACACCACTGCTCTCAAGCCTGGGCGACAGAGCAAGATTCCATCTCAAAAAAAAAAAAAAAAATCCATTTTCTATATGTATTACATTTTGCTTATTCATTCATCCATCAATAGACACTTACGTTGCTTCCATGTTTTAGCCATTGTGAATAATGCTAAAAACACAAGTGTACAAGTATCTCGATCCAGCTTTCAGTTATTTAGGCTATATACTCAGAAATGTAATTGCTGGATCATATGAAAAATTCCATTTGTAATTTTTTTAAGGAAGCATCATACTGTTTTCAACAGTAGCTGTACCATTTTATATTCCCAGCAATAATACACAAAGGTTGCAATTACTTCATATCCTTGCCAACACTTGTTATTTTGCTTAATAATGGTCATCCCAATGGGTATGAGGGTCTATCTCATTGCACTTTTGATTTGTATTTCCCTAATAATTAGAACGTCTTTTCATGTGCTTATTGGCCATTTGTAGATCTTCTTTGGAAAAAAATGCCAATTCAAGTTCTTTGCCCATGTTTGAATTGGGTTGTTTTGTTTTTGAGTTTTCTGAATTCTCTACATATTCTAGAGTCTAATCTTTTATCAGATACATGGTATGCAAATATTTCCTCCCATTCTTGTGGGTTGGTTTTTTATTCTGTTGCTAGTGTCTTGATTCTCAAATTTAAAAAAATTCCATGAAGTCCAATTTGTCTGTTTGTTCCTTTTGCCTATTTTTGTTTCCTGTGCCTTTAGTGTCAGAGTCAAGATATAACTGCCCTTAATACAATGATCAGAAGTACTTAGAAAAATATATATATAACTGCCTAATTAAATGTTGTGGTGCTTTTGCTCTGTTTTCTTTTTCTTTTTCTTTTTTTTTTGAGACAGTCTCATTCTTTCACCCAGGCTGGAGTGCAGTGTCGTGATCTCGGCTCACTGCAGCCTCTGCCTCCCCAGTTCAAGCAATTCTGCCTCAGCCTCCCAAGTAGCTGGGATTACAGGCACCTGCCATCATGCCCACCTAATTTTTGTATTTTTGTAGAGATGGGGTTTCACCATGTTGGCCAGGCTGATCTTGAACTCCTGATCTCAGCTGATCTGCCCACCTCAGCCTCTCGAGTGGCTCAAGCCTATAATTTTTTCCCCCTTTTTTTCTTTTTTGAGACAAGGTCTCACTTTGTCACCCAGGCTGCAGTGCAGTGATGTGATCTTGGCTCACTGCAACCTCCGCCTTCCAGGTTTAAGCGATTCTCTCCCCTCAGCTGTCTAAGTAGCTGGGACTACAGGCACCTGCCACCACACTCGGCTAATTTTTGTACTTTTAGTAGAGATGGGGTGTCGCCACGTGGGCCAAGTTGGTCTTGAACTCCTGACCTCAAGTGATCTGCCCACCTCGGCCTCCCAAAGTGCTGGGATCACAGGCGTCAGCCACCACGTGCAGCCTGCTTCTTTCTTATTAAGGTACTTCGGTTGCATTTAAGTCCCACCTGGAGAACATAGGATCATCTCCCCAGATTAAGATTCTTAACTTGGCCAAGTACAGTGGCTCATGCCTGTAATCCCAGCATTTTGGGAGCCTAAGGCAGAAGGGTCACTGGAGGCCAGCAGTTCGAGGCCAGCCTGGGCAACATAGTGAGACCCACCCCCACCCCCCATCTCTACAAAAATTTAAAAAATTAGTTGGCGTGATGGCATGTGCCTGTAGTCCCAGCTACTCAGGAGGCTGAGGCAGGAGGATTGCTTGAGCCCAGGAGACCGAGGCTACAGTGAGCTGTGTTTTTGTGTCACTGTACTCCAGCCTGGCTGATACAGCAAGACCCTGTCTCAACAACAAAAATCCTTAACTTGTTCGCATCTGTAAAGGCTCTGGCATATGAAGTCACATTCACAGGTTCTGAAGATTAGGAAGTAGGGCCGGGTGTTGTGGCTCACACCTGTAATCCCAGCACTTTGGGAGGCCAAGGCGGGCAGACCATCTGAGGTCAGGAGTTCAAGACCAGCCTGGCCAACATAATGAAACCCAGCCTCTACTGAAAATACAAAAATTAGCCAGGCGTGGTGGCAGGTGCCTGTAATTCCAGCTACTCGGGAGGCTGAGATGGGAGAATCACTTGAACCCCGAAGGTGGAGGTTGCAGTGAGCCGAGATCACACCACTGCACTCCAGCCTGGGCTACAGAGAGAGACTCCATCCCCCCACCCCCAGAAAAAAGAAAAAGAAAGAGGAAAGAAAAAGAGCACTTAAAGTTTCTAATTAGTAGTAGTTATCACTAGCGGGCATCACCAGCATTGCTAGGGATAATCATTACCCATCATTAAATTGGCATGGAAATAAATACCACCACCCAGAGCGGTGGCTCACTCCTCTAATCCCAGCACTTTGAGAGGTTGAAATGGGAGGAATGCTTAACATCGGGAGTTCAAGACCAGGCTGGGCAATATAGTAAGACCCCCCCCTCCCAATGTCTACCAAATTTAAAACGCCAGCTGGGTGTGGCAGTGCACGCCTGTAGTTCTAGCTACTCAAGGGGGGCTGAGGTGGAAGAATCCCCGAACCCAGGAGTTCAAGGCTGCAGTGGGTTATGATCGTGTCACTGCACTCCAGCCTGAGCAACAGAGCGAGACTCTATCTCAAAAGAAAAAAAAGGGAAATAAATACTCACAGTTGCTTCCTACGGAGCACGTCACCTGGAGTTGCGCGTGTTGGCAGGCTGGTCTCGAACTCCTGACCTGAGGTGAGCCACCCGCTTCAGCTTCCCAAAGTGCTGGGATTACAGACATGAGCCACTGCACCTGGCCATCTTGGCCATTTTTAAAGGTACAGTTCAGTGACATAAAGCAAATTCACAGTGTTGTGGATCCATCCCTACCATCTGTCTCTAGAATTTTCTCATCCTCCCAAACTGAAACTTCATCCCCGTGAAACACTAATTCCCCATTCTCCTTCCCCACCACCCCTGGAAACCCCGATTTGACTTTATGTTTGTATGAATTTGACTACTTCAGGGACCTCATACAAGTGGAATCATACAGTATACGTCCTTTTGTGACTGGATTGGCTTATTTCACTGAGCAGAATGTCCTCAAGGTTCATCCCTGTTGCAGCATTTGTCAGAATCTCCTTCCTTTTGGCCAGGTGAGGTGGCTCAGGCTGGTAATCCCAGCACTTTGGGAGGCTGAGGTGGGCAGATCACGAGGTCACAAGTTTGAGACCAGCCTGACCAACATGGTGAAACCCCGTCTCTATTAAGAATACAAAAATTAGCCGGGCATGGTGGCATGTGCCTGTAATCCCAGCTATTCAGGAGGCTGAGGCAGGAGAATCATTTGAAACCAGGAGGTGAAGGTTGCAGTGAGTCAAGATCGCAGAATTTCCTTTGTTTTGAAGGCTGAATAATATTCCATTATATGGATGGATCCTATTTTGTTTGTTCATTCATTTGTTGATAAACACTTGGTTTACTTCCACCTCTTTTTTTTTTTTTTTTTTTTTTTTTTTTGAGACAGAGTCTTGCTCTGTTTTCCAGACTGGAGTGCAGTGGCTCAATCTTGGCTCACTGCAACCTCTGCCTCCTGGGTTCAAGTGATTCCTGGGCCTCAGCCTCCCCAGTAGCTGTGATTACAGGTGCCTGCCACCACACCTGGTTAATGTATTTGTACAATATTTGTATACAAATTCAATTGTATACAAATACAGATATAATATTGTATACAAATGCAATATTTGTATTGTATTTTTAGTAAAGATGGGGTTTCGCCAGGCTGGTCTCAAACTCCTGACCTCAGGCTATCTGCCCCCCTCAGCCTTCCAAAGTGCTGGGATTACACGCGTGAGCCACGGTGCCCAGCCTACTTCCACGTTTTAGTGATTCTCACTCCTGTTCCTCTGAACATGAGTGTGCAAATATCTCTTAGAGATGCTGCTTTCAATTCTTTGGAGTGTATACCCATAAGTAGAATGGATGGATTATAGGGCAATTCTACGTTTAATTTTAAATTTAATTTTTTTTTTTTTAGAGGCGGGGTTTCACCATGTTGGCCAGGCTGGTCTTGAACTCCTGACCTCAGGTGATCCACCCGCCTTGGCCTCCCAAAGTGCTGGGATTACAGGCGTGAGCCGTCGCACGTGGCCCTAAATTTAATTCTTTTAAGAGACAGGATTTCCCTATGTCACCCAAGCTGGAGTGCAGTGGCATGATCATAGCTCACTGCAGCCTCAAACACCTGGGCTCAAGCGGTCTTCCCACCTTATCCTCTCAAGCAGCTGGGACCACAGGTGTGCTTCACCACGTCCAGCTTGTTTAACTGTAAAGGAATAACCTGTGGACGCCGTGGCTCATGCCTGTAATGCCAGCACTTTGGGAGGTCGAGGTGGGTGGATTGCCTGAGGTCAGGAGTTTGAGACCAGCCTGGCCTACATGGTGAAACCTCGTTTCTACTAAAAATACAAAAATTAGCCAGGTGCGGTGGCATGTGCCTGTAGTCCTAGCTACTTGGGAGGCTGAGGCAAGAGAATCGCTTGAACCTGGGAGGCGGAGTTGAGCCGAGACTGCACCATTGCACTGCAGCCTGGGCAACAAGAGCAAAACTCCATCTCAAAAAAAAAAAAAAAAAAAGGAACCACCATATGTTTTCCTTTTCCACAGTAGCTTTACCATTTTACATTCCCACCAACAGTGCATAACAGTTCCAATTTGTTCACTTCCTCATTCATACTTATTTTCTGTTTTTTCTTGTTTTGATTGTAGCCGTCTTAAGACTGGTCATATAGTCTATATTTTAAGTCATAATATCCATCCCAATTGGTATCACCAAATCTGAGGATCACCCACCTAGCTGTTTTCCCAGGGTGTGGTAACTAATAAAAATTTCACTTCTGAAGCCAGGCGAGGCGGCTCATGCCTGTAAATCTTAGCACTTTGGGAGGCAGAGGTGGGAGGATTGCTTGAGCCTAGGAATTTGAGACCAGTCTGGGCAACATCATGAGATTCTGTCTCTACAAAAAATAGCAAAAATTAGTTGGGTATGGTGGTGCTCACCTGTTAGTCCCAGCTACTTGGGAGGCTGAGGTGGGAGAATCGCTTCAGCCTGGGAGGTCAAGGCTGCATTGAGCTATGATAGTGCTCTTTAGGGTCACTATTTAGCCTGGGTGATAGAGTGATACCCTGTCTCAAAAAGAAATTTCACTGCTTTATTTTTATTATTTTTAATTTGAGATGGAGTCTCATTCAATCACCCAGGCTGGAGTGCAGTGGCACGACCTCAGCTCACTGCAACCTCCACCTCCCAGGTTCCAGCGATTCTCCTGCCTCAGCCTCCCGAGTAGCTGGGATTACAGGCACATGCCACCACACCCGGCTAATTTTTGTATTTTTAGTAGAGATGGGATTTTGCCATGTTGTCCAGGCTGTTCTCGAACTCCTGACCTCAAGTGATCTGCCTGCCTCGGTCTCCCAAAATGTTGGGACTACAGGTGTGAACCACTGCACTTGGCCAAGAAATTTCACTTCTGCATGGAAAATGTGGTTTGGCATTGGCTGGCGGAAGAGCAAAGTGAAGCCTGGCGTGGTGGCTCACGCCTGTAATCCCAGCACTTAGGGAGGCTGAGGAAGGTGGATCACTTGAGGTCAGGAGTTCAAGACCAGCCTGACCAACATGGTGAAACCCCGTCTCTACTAAAAATACAAAAAATTAGCTGGGAGTGGTGAAGGGCGCCTGTAATCCCAGCTACTTGGGAGACTGAGGCAGGAGAATCACTTGAACCCGAGAGTCGGAGGTTGCAGTGAGCCAAGATCACCCCATTGCTCTCCAGCCTGGGCAATAGAGTCAGACTTTGTCTCAAAAAAAAAAAAAGAAGAAGAAGAAGAAGAGCTACATAGTCTGAACCCCTTAGCAGAGGGCACTATTGTGAGGGGTGGGTGAAGTTGAGGGCTCAGGGGCGCACCTGGAGTACACACCTTTAGTTGTGGTGTCCAAGGAGATAGATAGGCATACAGAGGGAAGAACCCTCAGTCATTGGTACTGGCTGGAAAGGAGAGAAGAGAGCAGGCAGGCTTCAGTCATTTTCAGGAATCTCCTTGGGGTGACCTGAGATCCTTGGTCCCCCAAAGTGAAGGTGATTAAGGGTGGCCATTGGTGGGGCCTTGGGGGAACCCCTGCCAGCTTCTGTCTCCATTGAGTTTGAGAAATTGAGCTGGGGTTTAGCTTCCTCATCTGGAAAGTGGAGAGAATGATAGAACCTACCTCTGAGGACTGGTGTATGATTCTGTGTTAGTCCATTCTTGCATTCTGTAAAGAAATGCCTGAGACTGGATAATTTATAAAGAAAAGAGGTGTTATTGGCTCTTGGTTCTGCAGGCTGGACAGGAAGCATGATGCTGGCATCTGCTCAGCTTCTCGGGAGGCTTCAGGAAACTTACAATCATGGCGGAAGGCAGAATGGGAGTAGCTGCATCACTTGGCTGGTGCAGGAGTAAGAGAGGGATGCGGTAGGTGTTACGCACTTTTTTTTTTTTTGAGACAGAGTCTTGCTCTGTCACCTAGGCTGTAGTGCAATGGCACAATCTTGGCTCACTGCAACCTCTGCTTCCTGGGTTCAGCGATTCTCCTACCTCAGCCTCCCGAGGAGCTGGGACTACAGGCACCCACAATCATGCCTGGCTAATTTTTTGTATTTTACTAGAGACAGGGTTTCACCATGTTGCCCAGGCTGGTTTTGAACTCCTGACCTCACGTGATCCACCCACCTCACCTCCCAAAGTGTTAGTATTATAGGCTTGAACCACCATGTCCACCCAGTGCTACACACTTTTCAACAACGAGATCCCAGATTGGGCATGGTGGCTCGTGCCTGTAATCCCAGCACTTTGGGAGGTCGAGGCAGGCAGATCACCTGAGGTCAGGAGTTCAAGACCAGCATGGGCAACAGGGTGAAACCCCATCTCTACCAGAATATACACTCAAAAAAAAAAAAAAAATTAGCTGGATGTGGTGGCAAGTGCCTGCAATCTTAGCTATTCAGGAGGCTGAAGTGGGAGAATCGCTTGAACCCAGGAGGCAGAGGCTGCAGTGAGCCGAGATCATGCCACTGCGCTTCAGCCTGGGCAACAAGAGCAAGACTTTGTCATGAGACAAAAGTCAGAAAACCAAAAAACCCACAGAGAGATCCCGTGAGAACTCATACACTCACTATCTGGAAGATAAGCACCGAGAGGATAGTGCTAAACCATTTGTGAGATACCACCTCCGTGATCCAAACACCTTCCACCAGACCCCGTCTCCAACACTGGGGATTACAGTTCAACGTAAGGTTTGGGTGATGACACAGATCCCCAGCACATCAAATTCCCTGAGATGAGGCTGGTACCGCCCGGAGCATGGTGGTGCTTGGTGCATGGGAAGCCCTTCCTGCCTGGTTACTGTCTTATTCATGTTATGGTTACCCACTCGCTTTGTCTTGGTTCCTTAGGAGCTGGCCCTAAAGCAACGATCTAAGTGCAAGTAACTTTTCTGGGGAAGTGATCACAGAAGATACCAGCAAGGCAGAAAAAAGTGAACCCCAAAGAAGTGAAAACAGGTACTCAGACAAATAAATGTGCACGCATGTTCAGAGTAGCATATTTCATAATAGCCAAAAGGTGGAAACAGCCCAAATGTCCATCCACAGTTGAATGGATAAAGAAAATGTGAGGCCGGGTGTGGGGGCATGCGCCTGTAGTCCCAGCTACTTTGGAGGCTGAGGCAGGAAGATCACATGAGCCTGGGAGGTCAAGGCTGGAGGGAGCCATGATCACGCCACTGCACTCCAGCCTGAGTGACGGAACAAGACCCTGTCAGAAAAGAGGAAAGAAAGAAAGAAAGAAAGAGAGAGAGAGAAAAGAAGGAAGGAAGGAAGGAAGAAAGAAAGAAAAAGAAAGAAAGGGAAGAAAGAAAGGGAAGGAAGGGAAGGAAGGAAGGAGAGAGAGAAAGGAAGGAAGGAAGGAGAGAGAAAGGAAGGAAGGAAGGAAGGAAGGAGAGAGAACAAAAGAAAGAAAGAGAAAGAAAAAGGAATGTGAAATATTACTCAGCAGTACAAGGAATTAAGCTCTGATTGATGCTACAGTGTAGATGAACCTCAGGATGATGAGATGAGGATGAAATGTAGATGAAAACAGGCTGCTGAGTGAAGGAAGCAGACACAAAAGCCCACATAGAATCTGATCGATTTATAGGAACTATCCAGAGTACTTAAATCCATAGAGACAGAAAGCCGATGAGTGGCGCCAGGGGCTCCAGGGAGGGAGAATGGGAAGTGGCTACTAAAGGGATGGGTTTTCTGGGGGGATAATGAAAATGTTCTGAAACTAGCTGGGCGAGGTAGCTCATGCCTGTAATCCCAGCACTTTGGGAGGCCAAGGCAGGAAGATCGCTTGAGCCCAGGAGTTCGAGACCAGCCTGGGCAACATGGCAAAACTCTGTCTCTACAAAAACAAAAATCAGCTGGGCTTGGTGGCATGCACCTGTAGTTCCAGCTACTTGGGAGACTGAGGTGGGAGGATTGCTTGAGCTGGGGAGGTTGAGGCTGCAGTGAGCCGTGATTGTGCCACTGCACTCTAGCCTGCGTGACAGAGGAGACCTTCAAAAAAAAAAAAAACAAAAAAAAAAGAGAGAAAGAAAGGAAGAAAGAAAGTCCTGAAATTAGATGGAGGCAGTAGTTGCATGATATGTAAATGTACTCAATGCCACTGAATTATTCCCTTTAAAATGATTAATTTTGTGTTATGGGAATCTCATCTTAACTAAAAAAAAAAAAAGTAAAAGAGATGGAAAGGAGGTGGCTAGAGAGTTTCTATTGTGGGCAGCTGGAGTTTAATCTCACTGGGGAAGCCTGGAGTGAGAGTGCAAGCCATATCTCAGGGTCACTACACCCAAGGGGTGAGGGAGCTGGGGTATTTATCCACCAACGAGCATCCGTCATTGGTTGAGAGCTGCTCCTTTGGGAGGCGGGTCTTGGTTTCCCAGCCTGACCAGCTGTGCATGGGTAGAGAATGCCCTACGGTAGAGAAGTCAAGAGAGTGACCTTGCCAAAGTCAAGGCTGAGGGCATACCAGCAGGGCCCCGAGTGTATCTATCTGTCCAGCTGGCTGGAGGTCAGGGCTGGTGGGGTGAAGATGTATCCTTGGTGTCTGGGACTCACATGTGCTGGGAACCTGCTGTGCCCTAGGCACACTGTACCTGACCCCATGGGTCATCGTCTTGTATGTAGCACTGATCCCTGACCCTGTGTGTCTCCAGGATGCTGCTCATCACAGACCACCTGCTGCACCACCTGGGGCTGGAGAAGACGGCGTTCCGCGTATACGCGGTGTCCACCCTCCTCCTCTTCCTGCTCTTCTTCCTGTTCCGCCTGCTGCTGCAGTTCCTGAGGCTCTGCCAGAGCTTCTACATCACCTGCCGCCGGCTGCGCTGCTTCCCCCAGCCCCCGCGGCGTAACTGGCTGCTCGGCCACCTAGGCATGGTAAGCGTGGCCGGGCAGGACTGGGCCGGGCTGGGCAGGTGTGGGGTAATAGGTAAGGATGGTGGGCCTGCTGGCTTCCCACAGCCTCCCAAGAATCTGGTTGGGGCTAGAAGTAGATTTATATGATAGGATATGAGGCTGAGGCTCAGAGAGGGCAAGCAGTTTACCCGAGGTCACACAGCTGGAAGGAGGCAGAACTAACTTTAAAGATGAATTATTCAGTGCACCTGGAGCATAACAAAATAAAAAATAAATAAATAAAGATGAATTCTTTTGGGAGGCTGAAGTGGGAGGATTGCTTGAGGCCAGGAGTTTGAGACCAGCCAGGAAACATAGTGAGACCCAGTCTTTACAAAAAATACAAAAGTTAGATGGGTATGGTGGTGCACACCTGTAGTCTCAGCTACTTGGGAGGCCGAGGCAGGGGGATTGCTTGAGCTTAGGAGTTCGAGACCAGCCTGGGGAACACAGTGAGATCCCAGCTCTATAAGAAAAATTACAAAAATTAGCTGAGTGCAGTGGTACACACCTGTAGTCCTAGCTACTTGGGAGGCTGAGGAAGGATTGCTTGAGCCTGAGAGTTTGAGGCTGCAGTGAGCTATGATTGCGCCACTGCATTCTAGCCTGGGTGACCTAGTGAGACCTTGTCTCTCTAAGAAAAAAAAAAAAAGAACTCTATAATTTTATAGCTGTCACTGTAGCAACAGTACCTTTACCTTTGGAGTTTGGAATCCCAGGGTAGGGATGGAGGTGGGGAGGGGAACATGTCCTATTCCCAGTGTGCTTCCACTCTTCTCTCTTGAATGCTGTGGTCCCAGGTCAGGACTCTATCCTTTTCTTGCGTGGAATTTTTTTTTTTTTTTGAGACAGGGTCTCAGTCTGTTGCCTAGGCTGACCTCGAACTCCTAAGCTCGAGTGATCCTTTGGCCTCAGTCTCTTGAGTACTTTTTAATTTTGCAGATATGTGCCATTTATTTTTCCAGGCAAATATTAACTCCTTCAACCCTCTAGACAATCCTAGGAAGTAGGTCCCATGACTATCCCCATTTTGCTTGGAAGATTACTGAGGCACAGAGAGGTTTAGTAGCTGACCCTAGGTCACACAGCTTGTAAGTAGCAGAGCTGGGGTTCCAACCCGGGCTGTCAAGCTCCAGCCTCCCTGCTTTTAGTTCTACCCTCTGATGCCTCTAGTTTCTGTAGTTTCTGGATGAGATAGTTGTACTTTTCTTTCCTTTCCTTTTTTTTTTCTTTTTTAGAGATAGGGTCTTTCTCTGTCACCTAGGCTGGAGTTCAGTGGTGCAATCATGGCTCACTGCAGCCTCTACCTTCTGGGCTCATGGGATCCTCCTGCCTCAGCCTCCCAAGTAGCTGCGACTGCAAGCCTGCAAGTGTATGCTCCAACGCCCAGCTAGTTTTTGTATTTTTAGTAGAGATGGGGTTTCACCATATTAGCCAGGCTGGTCTCAAACTCCTGACCTCAGGCGAGCCACCTTGCCCGGCTTCCCTTTTTTCAGTTCTACTCTCTGATGCCTCTACTTTCTGGATGAAATAGGCTGGACCTTTCCTTTTGGACTTTTCTCCTTCATTCTTCCATCCCCGACCCCTACTCAGGCCTTATCCTCTACTGCTGGTCTACGGTTCAGCCTCCTCCTTGAGGTCCTACCTTCAGTTTCATCTCTTCAGTCCATCTCCCGTCCTGGCTCCAGAGGGATTCTTGCATCCAACCACATCCCTGACCCTGCTCACACACCCTCCATGGCTCCCTACTGCCATTCAGAGAAAGGCTGGTGTTCAAGGCTCTTTTGGCTACAACCTCTATCCTCACTTACTTCACCATCCTTTCCTAGCTCCATAAAATCACTTCCCACTCCTATAACAAAGCTCTCACCTCCGAGGCCTTTGCCCAAACTGCACCCTCTGTCCAGATAACCTTCTCTGCTAGATCAACTTCTACTCATTCTTCATGCCCCATGTCCAGTGCCCTTACTCTGGAAAGCCCTCTCTGGATTTGATGGTTGTCCTAGAGGGTGTGGCCAGGTTCTAGTGCCTGGAGGAGGTGGCCAGGGCCAGCTCTAAACCCAGACTTGACATTGTACGTCCAGCCCAGCTCCTAGGCCCATGGGGGCTGGGTGAGGCTGCAATTGAGCCTTGGGTGTGGACACGATCGGGGCTGAGCCTGACAGAGAAGGAGACACAGCAGCTAGAAAGGAGTTATTTGTTGGTTTATTCGTTTGGCAGTTGCAGAGCCCTATTATTGACTAGGCACTGGGTTAGCCTGCTTTGTATCTGAGCTCTCCTCTAATTCTCACAGCCTGTGAAATGAGGATGGATCTGTCCTATTTCATGGCTTCACACTTTGATAGATTTGAGCACAGAGAGGTTAAGTGGCTTGCCCAAGGTCACACAGCCACTGAAGGTGGATTTGAACTTGGATTTGTCTGACGTTGAGCCTGAAGCTTTCCTGCCTCATACAGCAGGTTGAGGAAGTGCGGTTTTACAGCTAGGTGGCCTGGGTTCTGGCACTAGCTTTGCAGATGACGCCAGAGCTTGCCTATATTCCTCTCAACCCATTTTTGGATGCAGCGGCCTCACGTCCAGCTGCCAGCTCCTGCATTTTAGGGGCTTTCTCTGGTGGCTAGAGCCCACTCTGCAAATGAAATAAAGGCTGGGCACAGTGGCTCACACAGTTGCAGTCAATCCCAGCACATTGGGAGGCCAAGGAAGGAGAACTACTTAAGCCTGGGAATTTGCAGCCAGGTTGGGCAACATAGGAAGACCCAGTCTTACAAAAAATTTAAAAATTAGCCGGGCGTGGTGGTGTGTGCCTAGAGTCCCAGTGCCTGTCCTGCTGGTTCTGTGAACTTGGGAATTAACGCTCCCAGAGGTGACCCTCAGCCAATGACTGATGGGTATTGGTGCATAAATACCCCAGCTCACCTTGCCCTCAGGTGGGATGGCTCTGAGATGCAATGCACTACTCTCTCCTCCCAGCTCCCCAGTGGGACCGAGCTCTGGTTGCCCTTGGGGGTAACTTCCTTGACACCTCATCCTTTACTGGCTGTCTTTGTTTCCCATTTCACTGCCCACGTTTTTGGAGATCACCCCCAAAATAAACTACCAGCCCTAGAACCCTTGTCTCAGGACTTCATTCTGGGGGAGCCTAAGCCAGAACAGTCACCAACTTAACTTGTAACTTCAGAAAAGCCGTTCGACCTTGCTGAGCAAAAATAAAATGAGGAAAATAATAGCAATGGTCTCATAGGGTTCTTGTGCCAATCAAATGTGCCAATACATGAAAAGTCTCCACCACAGGGACCAACACAGTACAGACACCTGTATGTGGTGAAGATAACAGCAATGATAACATCTTATTACTCAGGTAGCAAGTACTAGACAAATGTCAGCCATGACCATCTTTCTATTTATCATTACTCTTTTTATTTTTTACTTATTTATTTTTTTGAGATGGAGTCTCGCTCTGTCACCCAGGCTGGAGTGCAGTGGCACGATTTTGGCTCACTGCAACCTCTGCCTCCCGGGTTCAAGCAAGTCTCCTTTCTCAGCCTCCTGAGTAGCTGGGACTAAGGCGCCTGCCACCACACCTGGCTAATTTTTTGTATTTTTTAGTAGAGACAGGGTTTCACTGTGTTCGCCAGAATAGTCTTGATCTCCTGACCTCGTGATTCACCTGCCTTGGCTTCCCAAAGTGCTGGGATTAGAGCCGTGAGCTACCTTGCCCAGGCTTATTTTTATTTATTTATTTATTTTTAAAAGACGGGGTTTCACCATGTTGGTCAGGCTAGTCATGAACTCCCAACCTCAGGTGATCTGCCCACCTTGGCTTCCAAAGTGCTTGGATTAGAGGCATGAGCCACCATGCCTGGCCTCTTATTTTTCTTTTTTAAGAGACAGGGTCTTGCTCTTGTCACCCAGGCTGGAGTGCAGTGGTGTGATCATAGCTCACTGCAGCCTCAACTTCCCAAGCTCAGGTGATCCTCCCTCCTCAGCCTCTTGAGTAGCTGCAACTGCAGGCATGTGCTAATATGCCTGGCTAATTTTTAATTTATTTTTTTTTTAGACAGAGTTTCGGAGTTTTGGTCTTGTCACCCAGGCTGGAGTGCAATGACATGATCTCTGCTCACTGCAACCTCCGCCTCCCTCCTGGGTTCATGTGATTCTCCTGCCTCAGCCTCCCGAGTAGCTGGAATTACAGGCACCTGCCACCATGCTCAGCTTATTTTTGTATTTTTAGTAGAGACAGGGTTTCACCATGTTGGCCAGGCTGGTCTGGAACTCCTGACCTCAGATGATCCACTCGCCTCGGCCTCCCACAGTGCTGGGATTACAGGTGTGAGACCTTACGCCCAGCCACTATTTTTAGTTACCAAACATCAGCTAGGTGTCAGGCCCATGCTGGGGCTCCTGCTTTGCTATTTCGTGAATCCTTTCTACTGGCCTCAGAGGGAGAGTTGGTTCTTCCCCGTTTTTTCAGATGAGATAATGGAGGCCCAGGGAGGTGCAGCCAACTGCCTAACATCATCATGTAGCACCACTGGGCTTGTTTTGTGGCTAGAGGAGATGGCAGGAGGAAGGTGCCGGAGAAAGCTGGGGCCGGGCACCTCCTCATTGCTCCTCCCTTATCTCTTGCAGTACCTTCCAAATGAGACAGGCCTTCAAGATGAGAAGAAGGTACTGGACAGCATGCACCATGTAGTCCTGGTGTGGATGGGACCCGTCCTGCCACTGTTGGTTCTGGTGCATCCTGATTACATCAAGCCCCTTTTGGGAGCCTCAGGTAGGTGGGCTGGGTCTCAGAGCAATGGGTAAGTCCTCAACTCCCAGAGCCTACCTGAGATTCTAGGCAGGTGGGATATCCAGAGGAAGGGTCATTTGAATAGGGCTTTGAAGGATGAATAAGAGTTTGCCAAAGCAAGAATGGCAGGCCAGATTGTGAGGACAGTATGGGCAAAGATGTGGCAATGACTGAGTTCCAGGAACTTTGAGGGAATGTCCATCCATCTGGCAGTCAGAGCCAAGCATGTTTGGATAGGCAGTTGTTCCCCATGGGTTTGTTAAGTAAGTGTTGCCCAATCTTTGGCCGTGGCACTCCCATCGTTTGATTCTTACACTCCCATTGTGGCCACGACTCTTGGTGACTCAGCCTGCAGCCTGCTGTCATCACTCAGGCTGACTCTAACTGGCAGAGAGGGAGATGTGGCAGAATTGCTTCTTCCTTGTGCAGTCCACACTATCCTAGGATGTGAAACTCCCAAGTGTGCTTGGCAAGCTCTTGCTCAGCCTTCAACACCCAGCTCCAATGGCTGCCTCCTCCAGGAATCCTTCTCTGACTTCCCAGACAGACCCATTCTCAGTCTTAACCCTTTGGGCCTGGTATGTCTGCATCTAGCTCTATCTTACTCATGAGCAGGGCTCTGGATTCTCAATGTGATGCCTTGTGTACCTGGTGTATTAGTTCGTTCTCACACTGCTATAAAGGTCTGCCCTAGACTGGGTAGTTTACAAAGGAAAGAGGTTTAATTGACTCAGAGTTCCGCAGGGCTGGGGAGGCCTCAGGAAACTTACAATCATGGTCGAAGGGGAAGCAAACACATCCTTCTTCACATGGTGGCAGGAAGGAGAAGTGCCAACAAAGGGCGGGAAAGCCCTTATACATTCATCAGATCTCGTGAGAACTCATTCACTATCATGGGAACAGCAGCGCGGGGGTAACTGCTCCTGCGATCAATTACCTCCCACCGGGTCCCTCCCATGACACACGGAGATTATGGGAACTACAAGATGAGATTTGGGTGTGGACCCAGCCAAGTCATATTATCTGGGCACCTCCAGAGGCATCAGGGGACATTTGATGAATGAGGTCCAGTAGGTCAGGCATGGTGGCTCACACCTGTAATCCCAGCACTTTGGGAGGCCAAAGCAGGAGGGTTGCTTGAGTCCAGGAGTTTGAGACTAGCCTGGGCAACATAGTAAGACCCTATCTCTCAAAAAAAAATTACCCAGTGGCAGTGATATGCACCTGTAGTCCCAGCTACTTGGGTGGCTGAGGTGGGAGGATCACTTGAGCCCAGGAGTTTAAGACCAGCCTGGGTAATCTAGAAAGATGCCATCTGTACAAAAACATTTAAAAAATATTAGCCAGGTGTGGTGGTGCATGCCTGTAGTTCCAGCTACTGAGGAGGCTGAGGTGAGAAGATTGCTTGAGCCTGGCAGTTGGAGGCTACAGTGAGCTATGATTGCACCACTGCACTCCAGCCTGGGTGACAGAGCAAGACTTTGTTTCTTTTTAAAAAAAAAAAAGTGGGAAGGGCAGGTTCTAGGAATTTTAGGATCTCTGGACCCAGCTTCCTCTCTACTAACACACATCTGGGCACCATCTCCAGGGCTGCCATCCAGGAGCTGTGTGAATGAAGAAGCTGCCATCCTCTACTTCCCCAGCTATTCCCTCTCAATGCCTCTTTGTCCCCCCATTAATACATTTGTGAAGGGATGACGGTCCCCATGGAACTAAGGGGGAAACCTAGACCTTGGAAGGGAGAAGTGGCTCTTCTGAGGGATGGGTCCCAACTTGTGGGAAGAGCCCCGGGCCAGGACTGAGGTGGGCTGACTTCAGATTCTGGCTTTGGTACATGCTTGCTCTGAGACCCCAGCCCTTTATCTAGCCTCTCTGGGTCTCAGTTTTTGATCCGTAAAATGGGTGCTGTTGTGAAGGTTGAATAATATAACGTGGATAAGAGGCCATGTGCAACAGCTCATGCCTAAAATATCAGCACTTTGGGAGGCCACAACAGGAGGATAGCTTGAGTCCAGGAGTTCAAGACCAGCCTGAGCAACAGAGCAAGACCCAGTCTCTACAAAAAATTTTAAAAATTAGCCAGGTGTGATGGTGCGTGCCTGTAGTCCCAGCTGCTCAGGAGGCTGAGGTGGGAGGATTGCTTGAGCCCAAGAGATTGAGCCTGCAGTGAGCTATGATTGCCATTGCATCGAGCATGGGCAACAGAGTGAGATTCTGTGTCTAAAAATATTTTTTAAAGTTAAAAAATAATGTGGATAGGTACTAATAAGGGTTTCTCTTCTTCTGCCTTTTAAGTATACATTTTTCTTTTTCTTTTCCTCCTTCCCTTCCTTTTCCTCCCACTCCTCCTCCTTCTATTTCTCTCTTTACTCCTCCTCTTCCCCTGTCCTCCTTCCTCTTTTTCTTTTTCTTTTCCTTTTTTGAGATAGAGTCTCGCTCTGTCACCCAGGCTGGAGTGCAGTGGCGTGATCTCAGCTCACTGCAACCTCTGCCTCTCGGGTTCAAGTGATTCTCCTGCCGTAGCCTCCTGAGTGGCTGGGACCATAGGTGTGCACCACCACACCCGGCTAATTTTTGTATTATTATTATTATTATTTTAGTAGAGATGGGGTTTCACCATATTGGCCAGGCTGGTCTTGAACTCCTGACCTCAAGCGATCCTCCTTCCTCAGCCTCCCAAACTGCTGGGATTACAGGCGTGAGCTAGGAGACCTGGCCTCTCTTTTTCTTCTTTCTCCTTCCTCATCCCTCCTCCTCCTCCTCAGAGCATCAGTTTCCTGAGCACCATGCTGCCTGACTCTGAGACTCCAAACAGACCAAGGAGTAGCGCCCCAGCAGGGGCTGGCAAACAGTAGATGCTTAAGCCGCTTGCCCTCCCCTCCTTTGGGCGAGGCAGAGGATGTTCTGTGTCCCCTACCAGAGAAGCCAGATAGGGAGCACCAAGATGGAGAGGGTGGGGCTGTGAGTCAGCCTGAGTGAGCCTCTTGGCCCCAGGGTGCCCCTGCCTGGAATGACACAGATCAAGCTCCAGTCACAGACTCCACACCCACCAGGACCTCATGGAGTCACACCTGGGAGTAGCTTGCTGCTCTGAGCTTGGAGGTGCACAGCCCTTGAGCCTGGAGGCGGGCCCAGCTCCTGCTGGAGCCTCAGTTTCCCCATCATCTTATAGGCCTTTGGACTAGGAAATTTTAATGAGAGAAGGTAGGTAAACATGCTTTATAGAGAACATCATGATATACAGGCATATAATTATAGCTTGCTTTCACATAATCTTTTTTAAATGGAGGTGAAATTCAAGTAACATACAATTAACCATTTATAAGTGAACAATCAGTGGTATTTAGTGTATTCACCATATTGGGTAACCACCAGCATTCTCTAGTTTCAAAATTTTTAATCATCCCATGAAACAACTCTGTACCCATTGAATAATCACTTCCCATTTCCCTCCTCGTCCCATCCCCTGGTAACCTTGAATCTGCTCTCTGTCTCTATGGATTTTTATTCGGAGTACATCATAGAAAGGGAATCATATAAAGTGGGACGTTTTGTGTCTTTTTTTTTTTACTCAGTATAATGTTGTTGTGTTGTTGAAGTTCATTCCTGTTGTAGCATGAATCAGTTTATTTTCTTTCTTTTTTTTTTTTTTGAGACATGGTTTCACCCTGTCACCCAGAAGCTGGAGTGCAGTGGTATAATCATAACTCACTGCAGCCTTGAAGTCCTGGGCTCCAGCGATCCTCCTCCTGCCTTAGCCTCTCGAGTAGCTGGAACTGCAGGCATGCACCACCATGCCCAGCTCATTTTTATTTTTATTTTTGTAGAGATGCGTTATTCCTATGTTGTCCAGATTGGTCATTAGGGATGAATTCATTTCATTGTATGGATTTTTGTTTATCCGTTCATCTGTCGATGGACACTTGGGTTGTACCGACTTTTCGGCTGTTGCGAATCATGCTACTATGGACATATGTGTTCAAGTTTTGGGGTGAACATATGTTTTCGTTTCTCTCTTGGTAGACACCTAGGAGTGGAATTGACAAGTCATATGGTTATTCTGTACTTAACTTTTTAAGAAACCACCTTGCTGTTTTCCACAGCAGGTATGCATTAATTTTCTACTAACAGAAAACTCAACTATTTATCTCACAAGTTCTTGATGCCAATAAATAATTATTTTAATCATAGTAATAAAAATAGCCAACAGTTGGTTATTCATTTACATACACATGTATTTAATGAGCACCTACTATGAGCCAGAAACACAGGAGTTTGTTGGAACTTATAGGGATGCTATGAGGCAAGATTGTTCTGTTTTCTCCTTTGGCAGTGGTAATATGTCCAGGCTTACATATCTAGTTAGTGGCAGTGCTGGGATTTGAACCCAGACCTGGCTGGCCCAGAACCCCAACTCTCAAACACAGTGAAATGAAGCTTTCTGAGCATGAGCTTCTCCTTGCTGGAACCATGTGGGGGCATTTCATACACTGTCTCATCCATGCTAGGCATGACCATCTCCCCCTCTTGTTTTCTTTTTAAAAAACATTTTTCTAGAGACAGAGTCTCGCTGTGTTGCCCAGGCTGGTCTTGAACTTCTGGGCTCAAGTGATCCTCCTGCTTCAGCCCCCCAAAGTGCTGGGACTGCAGGTGTGAATCATTGCTCCTGGCTTACCATCTCCTTCTTGCTGGAGGGAGAAACTGATCAGGAACGTGGACACAGACTTTCCTGGCACTGAGAGGTCAGGGTTGGAGTGGAGAAGGAACCTGAGGATAAGAGAGCAATGGTTCAGTCGAGAAGGGAGTTTGGAGAAGGCTTCCTGGAGGAGGTGTCAGTGAAGTGGGGCCTTGAAGGATGCCTAGGAGTTTGCCAGACAAGGGGTCCCAAATGGAAGGTCCTACCAGTGCATGGACGCAGATTTGTGAAAATTCCAGGGGAATTCAGGTGACCTAGGGTGGCTGGAGTGAAGGTGAGGTGTTGTTGGGAGGAATAGGAAATGAGACTGTCAGTTAAGCAGGAACTGGATTGCAAAGTGAATGAACTTGTACTTTATCCTGGGGGTGATAGGGAGCCATGGGAGGTATTTGAATAAGGCAGCTGTTGACCAGATCTGGGTCTCAGAAAGACCCCTGTGGAGCCTATCTTGGAGTCCAGAACCCAGAGAAGAGAGGAAGGACTAGACTCTCACTTTCCTCTTCAATGCTGCCTCCTCCAGGAAGCCTTCCCTGACTTCCAACAGCCCTTTTTCTGGGCCTTCCTTAGCACCTAGCACACTTCTACCTTCTTGGTCATTGTGTGGCATGCCTCTGCTTTCCTTTCCTGCCCCACTCAGGAGCTCTTCCAGGGAGGGCATAGATCTGAGCCATCAGTGGGTCCCCAGCATCACCTAGTATGGGTTGGGCACAGAAAGGCAGCAGAAGAGGTATGTAGAATGGGGGGATGAGTGGACAGATGACTGTGCATGCAATTGGCCAATTCCTAAGGAGTGTGTGGGTGGAGGTGGCTGAGTCACATTCAGGTAAAAGTGATATTACTCGAATTTCAGGTACTTTCTTCCCAGGCCTCTGCCCATTCAGCCCCATATCTGTTCAGTACACAGAAGGATCCATCCATCCATCCATCCACTCATCCATTTATCCACTCATTCATTCATCCACCTGCTCATCCATCCACCATCTACCCATCAACTCATCCATCCATCCATCCATCCACTCATCCATTTATCCACTCATTCATTCATCCACACGCTCATCCATCCACCATCTGCCCATCAACTCATTCATCCATCCATCCATCATTCATCCATTCATCCATCCATCTACCCACCCACCATCTATCCATTCGTTATCATCCATCCAGTCATCTATCCACCATCCACCCATCCACCATCCATCCATCCATCCATCCATTCATCCACCCACCCACCCACCATCTATCCATCTGCTATTCATCCATCCATCCATGTACTCATCTGTCCATCTACTCATCCATCCACCCATTTACTCTTTCATTCATCCATCTTTTGATTGACTTATTTATTCCTTTAATAAAAATTTATTTTGTATCAATATATCAGTGACCATCATGAACCCTTCAGTTAGGGGGCTTGTAACTGGGTGGATACAATCCAGGGTGACTGCTGGGTCAGGGGTGGGGAGAAGCATTCAAGTTGAGACCACAGGATGAGGGAAGAGTGTTTGGGGCCAAGACAGCAGCCGGTAGAAAGTCTCAGAGCAGAGAGGGCACATGTCATTTTTGAGGAGTTGAGAAAGTTCTGTGGTGTGGCTGGGCATGGCGGCTCAAGCCTGTAACCCCAGCACTTTGGGAGGCTGAACTTGGAGGATCGCTTGAGCTCAGGAGTTTAAGACCAGCCTGGGCAACATGGCGAGACCCTGTCTATACAAAACATTAAAAACTTAGCCAGGCGTGGTGGTGTATGCTTGTAGTCTCAGCTACTCAGGAGGCTGAGGTGGGAAGATCGCTTGAGTCCAGGAATTGAAGGCAGCAGTGAGCTCTGATTGTACCACACACCCCAGCCTGGGTGACAGAGCAAGATCCCATCTCAAAAAAAAGTTCTATTGTGTTAGTTCTGTGATGTTGAATGGTGGGTGGAAGACAGAGGTGTCTTGAGAGAGAGCTGAACAAAGGCAAATCATTCAGGGCTTTGAAAATGGGCTGGTATGTGAGGGTGATGGGTGTGTGAGCAGGAAGGGGCATGGTCCGATCTGATAGATGAGATTCTCCTGGGGCCAGCATGAGGGACACACTGGAGAGGGTGAGGCAGGAGGCTGGGAGCACAGGAGGTGTGATTCAGATGGCCTGAGCTGGAGAAAAAAAGGGGGTGGGTTAGGGGAAGACTCAGGTAAAGAAGGCCATCTGGATAGACAGCTCAGCCTGGCCAAACGTTCAGAAGTGATCCACAGCATGTATGAGAATAGGGTTATCTGGTGTATGTTGAAGGATGAGTTGGGAGAGGCATGGAAGGGCCAGATGGAATAGGGTTTCAATGCTAGGCTGAGCCTGAACTTTTTACAAGGGCACTGGGGAGCCCTGGGAGGCATCTGAGCAGGGGAGGCTCATGTTCAGATCAGTGTTTTATGAGGCTCTTTCTCGGATAAATGTGGAGGATGGACTGGAGGAATGCTGTGGGAGGTCAGAGCCCAGTGAGGAGGCCTAAGGAAGTCATAAGCAAGGTCAAGGTTAGAACTCGGTTTTGAGGCCTGCCATGGTGGCTTATGCCTGTAATCCTAGCACTTTGGGAGGCCAAGGCAGGTGGATCACTTGAGGTTAGGAGTTCGAGACCAGCCTGGCCAACATGGTGAAGCCCCATTTCTACTGAAAATACAAAAAAATAGCCGGGCATGATGGTGGGCGCCTGTAATCCCAGCTACTCAGGATTACTGAGGCAGGAGAATCGCTTGAACCTGGGAGGCGGAGGTTACAGTGAGTGGAGATCGCATCACTGCACTCCATCCTGGGTAACAGAGCGAGACTCCATCTCAAAAACAACAACAAAACAAACAAAAACTCTGTTTTAAGTCATCACTGCCTCTTTGCCTTCCACAGCTGCCATTGCCCCCAAGGATGACCTGTTCTATGGCTTCCTAAAACCTTGGCTAGGTGAGTACCAAGTGGGTAGGCTGAGGCTGGGGCTTCAGAGAAGAGAGGGAAGGGCATGGGGTTCCTTGGAGGGTTTCAGAGTAACAGGAGAGGCCCCTAACCTCAGTCTTCTGGGCCCAGGGGATGGGCTGCTGCTCAGCAGAGGTGACAAGTGGAGCCGGCACCGCCGCATGCTGACACCGGCCTTCCACTTTGACATCCTGAAGCCTTACATGAAGATCTTCAACCAGTGTACTGACACTATGCATGTGAGTCCTAAGGCTTTGTGGGAAGAGGGTGTCTTGGGAGTGTGGCTGGTCCAGGCTCCAACTCATGCTTGGGCAAGGCATGTGACGTCATGAGGCCTCACTTACTTTATCTGTAAAATGAGCTGGTGGTGAAAATGCAGAAGGTCTTTGTCAGGCTGACTCCCCATCTGTGGTTTCCACACATATTCACCATGTATCTCTCTTCCAGGCTAAATGGCGGCGTCTGGCAGAGGGCTCAGTGGTCTCCCTGGATATGTTTGAGCACGTCAGCCTCATGACCCTGGACAGTCTTCAGAAATGTGTCTTCAGCTACAACAGCAACTGCCAAGAGTGAGTGTGACCCTTTTTGGGAAGATGGAGCCAATTGCTCTAGGGACAAGATGGTGGCAGGAGAAAGGGAACTCCCAGGCATTAGACCACTCTGGACCATGGGAGCCCTGCCACTGATGGGCCATGTGGTTCCAGGAAAGTGACTATCTCTCTGAGCTTCGCTTTTTTTTAATCAAAAAAATGGACATAATACTTCCTTCCCCATAGTCATTGTGTAAGAATTAAATGAGATAATGTGGGTCAGTGGCTTGGTACATAGTAGGTGCTTAGTAAATGTTAGTATTTTTTCATTCCACTATGAAGAGTGTGGTCTTTGGACAGTGTCCTCCCCGCTTTCTGAGGCTCAGTTTCCTTGTGTGTAAAACAAAGATGACCATCTCTTACTCTCTGAGAGATGCTTTAAGGATAAAATGATGCAGCACTGCCCTGGCACATAGTCGATACTCAGAGAATATTTGTTGAGCGAATGAATCAAATAACCAGTGCCCTGGTTTATTCATTCATCCATCAAATATTCGTTGTGTACCTACTATGTGCTTTGGCACCATGCTATTGCTGTTGAGGACAGGGTGGTGAACAACAAACAGTCACAGTTCTGTGAATTTTATAGTCTAAGTGGGGACATAAGGAATAAAGGAGATAATGCAAAGCTTGCAACACATAGTTGGTCCTCAATAACAAACTAATGACTTCGTTACTTTAGACATTATAAAGGCACGTTTCAGTTGGAGAAAGCAAAGATAGTCTTAGTAATTAAATAATTCAAGATGGCCTTAGAAATTAAATAATTAATTCATCTAAGAAATATTCACTGAGTGCATACTATGTGCCAGCCCTGAACTAGGTGCTGAGAACACCATAGTCAACAAGAAAGACAAGATGTTGCTTTTCTAGAACACCCATTTTAGTGGGAAGACAGGCAGTAACCATGAACAAGTAAATAAACAAGAAAACCACAGACCAGTAAGTGCATGAAAACAAATTCACTTCAGGACTGAGGACAGCTCCCTGAAAGCCGGCTTCCCCCTTTAGTTTTTAAAAAATAATAGCTTTATTAAGATACAATTCACATACTATGCAATTTACTCATTTAAAGAATACACTTGAATTGCTTTTACTATATTCAGAGTTGTGCAACAATTACTACAATAAATTTTAGAATATTTTCACCAACCCACCCCCACCCCAAGAAACTTTATACACTTTAGCAATCCTTCCCCTTACCTTTCTCCTTCAGGTCTAGGTAATCACTAACCTACTTTCTGTCTCTATAGATTTGCCTGTTACAGATATTTCACACAGATGGAATCATACAGACTTTCGTCTCTGGCTTGTTTCACCCAGCATAATGTTTTAAAGGCTCATCCATATCGTAGCATGTATTGGTTATTTCTTTTCATTGGTGAATGATACTCCATTTACCACATAATACCACATTTTGTTTATCCAGTCATCCAGCAATGGACATTGTTTCCTCTTTTTGACTATTATGAATAATCTGCTATTAACATTGATGCACAAGGTTTTGTGTTAACATATGTTTTTAATTCTCTTGACTGTATACCTAGGAGCAGAATTGCTGGGTCATATGGTAATTCCATTTTAAACCTTTTGAGGAACTGCTAAACTTTATTTCAGTGGGCTTCAACATAGTACAAAGTGTTTGTACCATTTTGCTCTCCCAACCAGTGATGTATGAGAGTTCCAATTTCTCCACAGTCTCACTAACACTTGCTTTTTGTTGTCGTTTGTTTGCTTTTTAGAGATAGGGTCTTGCTCTGTTGCCCAGGCTGGAGTAAAGCCCAACACTTGTTGTTATAAGTTTTGATTCTAGTTTTCTTAGTGAGGGGGAAGTAGTATCTCACTGTGGTTTTGATTTGCATGTCTCTGATGGCAACTCTGTTAAGTATCTTTTCACATGCTCGTTGGCAATTCCTGTCTTCTTTTGAGAAATGCCTATTCAGATCCATTGCCCATTTTAAAATAAGTTTTAAGAATTCTTTCTTTATTTTAGGTATCAATCCCTTATCAGATATATAATTTTCAAATATTTTCTCCCATGCTGAGGAGTGTAGCCATTTAGTTTTGGGGATGCTACAGTTACTATGCCTATGTTGAAAGTCCTTATCCCTCTTTGGGCCTGTTTAAAAATATACCTGGGACCAGCTGTGGTGGCTCAGGCCTGCAACCCAGCACTTTGGGAGGCTGAGGCTGGAGGATCACTTGAGCTCATGAGTTCGAGGCTGCAGTGAGCTATGATTGTGCCACTGTACTCCAGCCTAGGTGACAGAGCAAGACCTTATCTTAAAATAAAATAAAAAATAGAGTTAATATAGGGCTTCTCTTTGTTGTCTACTCACTGGGGAGAGGAGACTTATTTTAGCCAAGCCATGGGTCTGGCAGTGCTGTGCTAAAGGAAGGAGCTGCACTCATGGCTCCCCTTCTCCCTGGCAGGAAGATGAGTGACTATATCTCTGCTATCATTGAGTTGAGCGCTCTGGCTGTCCGGCGCCAGTATCGCTTGCACCACTACCTTGACTTCATTTACTACCGAACAGCGGATGGGCGGAGGTTCCGGCAGGCCTGTGACATGGTTCACCACTTCACCACTGAAGTCATCCAGGAACGGCGGCGGGCACTGCATCAGCAGGGGCCCGAGGCCTGGCTTAAGGCCAAGCAGGGGAAGACCTTGGATTTCATTGATGTGCTGCTCCTGGCCAGGGTGAGGCTGGGCCCTGGAGGGTGGAGCCCTGCCTGGGATGGCCTCCCCAGGAATTGCATGTAAAATGATAAATGTGAAACTCCATTAGGCGTGATGGCCCACATGTGTAATCCTAGCACTTTGAGAGGCCAAGGAGGGAGGATCACTTGAGGCCTGGAGTTGGAGATCAGCCTGGGCAACACAGGGAGACCCTGTCTCTACAAAAAGTAAATAAGTTGGGTGTGGTGCTGCATGCCTGTGGTCCCAGCTACTTGGGAGGCTGAAGCGGGAGTGTGGCTTGAGCCCAGGAGTTGGAGGCTGCAGTGAGCTATGATGGTGCCACCGCACTCCAGCTTGGGCAACACAGTGAGACTCTGCTTCAAAACTAAACAAAACAACACACACACGCAAACCAAAACAAAATTCACATGGGTCTGAGATGGGGTCAGAACAAGTAAGACTCACTGGATGAATTTTCTTGGGTTGCTCTTACAAAGTACCACAAACTAAATGGCCTAAATGTCAGCAATTTATTCTCTCACAGTTCTGGAAGTTAGAAGTCCAAGATCAAGGTATCTGCAGGGCTGGTTTCTTCTAAGGGCCATGAAGGAGGAATCTGTTCCAGGCCCTGCTCCCTGGCTTGCAGAAAGCTGTCTTCTCCCTATGTCTGCAGATCATCTTCCCACTGTACCTGTCTCTGTCTTCGTCAATTTGTATAAGTACACCAGTCACATTGGATTAGGGCCTCACCCTAATGAGTTCATTTTGTCTTAATTACTTTTGCAAAGACCTCTCTCCAAACATGGTCATAGCGTGAGGTATTGGAAGTTAGGACTTATGAATTCTAGGGGTGGGGGGCAGGGCACTATTCAGCTCATAACAATTGCAAAGATGAAAGACATGACCTTGAAGGGATGGGTCGCTTGCAGAGGTGTATGGTGACTCATTGATGAGTCTGTGGACCTTTTGGGTTCTGGATTCAAATAGTCCTGGATTCCAGTTCTGGCTCTGTCACCTAGAGGATGTTTGAGCTTAGCCTCAGTTTCCCAAGCCTCAGTTTTCCTACTTATACCATGGTGATCATAAAACCTGATCAGGAGGTTGTTGTCAGGCATCCAGTAGATGCTTGGTGTTAGAGGCTGCTCCAGAAATATGAACTCCCTTCTTCTCCTCACCATTGACTCTTCATCCCTCTTTCCATCTTTCTTTTCTTTTTTCTTGTTTTTAAAAAATTTAATTTAAATTAAATTAACGTTCCAGGATAGGCTGGGTGCTATGGCTCACGCCCATAATCCCAGCACTTTGGGAAGCTGAGGCGGGTGGATCACCTGAGTTCAGGAGTTTGAGACCAGCCTGGCCAACATGCTAAAACACCATCTCTACTCAAAATAGAAAAAAAAAATTAGCCAGGCTGGCATGCACCTGTAATCCTAGCTACTCTAGAGGCTGAGGCAGGAGAATCACGTGAACCCAGGAGGTGGAGGTTGTAGTGAGCCAAGATCACACCACTGCACTCCAGCCTGGCAACAAGAGTGAAACTCCATCTCAAAAAAATTTTTTTTAAATTTAATTTAATTTTAAGCTCCAGGGTACATGTGTAGGACGTGCAGGTTTGTTACATAGGCAAACATGTGCCATGGTGGTTTGCTGTACCTATCAACCTATCACCTAGGTATTAAGCCCAGCATGCATTTGCTGTTTATCCTGATGCTCTCCCGCCCCCGCCCCCCTGACAGGCCCCAAGTGTGTGTTGTTTCCCTCCCTGTGTCCATCTGTTTTCATTGTTCAGCTCCCACTTATAAGTGGAAACATGTGGTGTTTGGTTTTCTGTTCCTGCCTTAGATTGCTAAGGATGCTGGCTTCCAGCTCCATTCAGGTCCCTGCAAAGGACATAATCTTGTTCTTTTTTATGGCTGCATAATATTCCATGGTGTATATGTACCACATTTTCTTTATCCAGTCTTTCATTGATGGGCATTTGAGTTGATTCCATGTCTTTGTTATTGTGAATAGTGCTGTAATGAACATATGCGTGGATGTATCCTTATCATAGAAGGATTTCTATTTTTGGGGATATATACTCAGTAATGAGATTGCTGGGTCAAATGGTATTTCTGGTTCTAGGTTTTTGAGGAATTGCCATACTGTCTTCCACAATGGTTGAACTAATTTACATTCCCACCAACAGTGTAA